>JABMIG010000208.1:0-12500 GCA_013187285.1 Cyclotella cryptica
CACAACCACCTCCTACACACAACAAGAAGGTCCCAACGGAAACCATGTACCCTCTGCACAACACTGACCCACCAACCACACATTGGGTGCATACACCTGCGCACCCATGACCTCCCCACTACACGAGCCCTGGTCGCCTTCCTGCATGCCACCGCCGGACCCAGTCAAATCTACATGGCTGCAAGCCATCAAGAACGGATTCTACAACTCATGGCCGGGCCTCACCTACACGCTGGTAGCTAAGTATTGCCCAAATGCCGATGCAACCATCAAAGGCCATGGCCCAACCACGGCAACACATCAGATCGACCACCTGCGACTACCCACACACCAACTATACCAGCACTACCACAACAGGCCATTGACCTATTCACCATCCCACTGAACAAGATCTTCATCGATGACACCGGCCACTTCCATCCTCAAACGCGCGGTGGAAACCAATACATCATGATTGCCTTCTATGCAGACACCAATGCCATCCTAGTCCGCCCCTTCCCCAGCAAGCATTATGCGCACTGCATTGCCGCCTATCGAGACATCCATTCTCATCTATCCAATGCCAATCGCATGAAGCCCATGGTTCATATCTTAGATAATGAAGCCAGTCTGGCCTTCCGACAGGCAATCACCTCAAATGGAAGTACCTACCAACTTGTACCCCACATGTCCATCATTGCAATGCTGCTGAATGCGCCACGCACATTCAAAGACCACTTCCTGGCCGTCCTGGCAGGAACGGCGCCCTCCTTCCCGGCAGACCGGTGGGACCTTTTATTCCTCATGCCAAACTCCACGCTGAACCTTCTTCGCACAAGCCGCTGTAATCCTACACTCTCTGCTTGGGAAGACCTCTTCGGGCGTTCAACTCTGATGCCACACCAATGGGACCGTCAGGTGTGTCGTGTACTCATTCATAGCAAAGCCACTACATGTCATCGTGGGACTATTGCAGCCATGAATGGTTCTACATTGGTCCAGCACTTCACCACTATTGCTGCTACGAGTCCTTGAGAAAGAATTGCGAGCAGTAGCCATCACGGATGCCATCAAGTTCAGACACCATTACCTACCCTCCCCTGACCTCACAGCTGAGGACAAAATCATTGCTGCACTACAACAACTAAAAAAAACATGCCTTGCCACAAAATCCCCAACCGCACAACTTCAGGCCATTTACAAGCTGTCGACATTTTCCGCAACTACGCCACACCAGTACCCAACCCCGACCACGACACCTCGAAGGGTGCAAGCCTCGCTCTTAGCGGGACAAAATTATCTCCAAGGGTGCCGTCAAACCCCATGCCACGTGACACCAATCCAGGCCCAGCTTCATCAGACAGCCAGCAAAGCGGTACCAGCTTGCACCCATTGGCGCACGTCCCCAACCCACGAAGGCACAACCCATTGCCGCCCGCACATGCGCATCTACAAGCAACTAATGCCTCACTCAATGCATTTGCAGCAGCCTTAGCGGACACAACGGATGATGAACCACCATGTGATGGCCATGCCCGTATTAGATCAGGACACCGGCCAATCAGCGGAACACAAGCAACTGCGCCGTCACCCCAAACACAAAGCCACATGGGATACGTCCTATGCAAATGAGCTTGCCGCCTTTGCCAAGGCATTGGGAAACACACCACACATCCACACAAAAAGCACATTGAAGGCACTAACACTTTCAAACCCATCCAGTATCACGAAATCCCAACGCAGCGCAAAGGCGATATCACTTACACCAGTGGTCTGCGAGCTGCGCCATGAAAGCCGACCCCTACCGCACACAAATCACCCTTGGAGGCAACAGCATCCGTTATCCTGGGGACTGCAGCACCAAATCAGGCTCCTTAGAAACCGTCAAACTTCTCCTCAACAGCGTCCTCTCCACACCTACTGCACGGTTTGCATCGTTTGATATCTCCAACTTTTACCTCGGCACCCCGCTGGACAGACCAAAGTATGCCTGCATAAAACTCACGGATATTCCTGATGAATTCATTCAGGAATATGGTCTCCAAGACTTTGCATACAATGGCTATATCTACTTTGAAGTCACCAAAGGTGTCTATGGCCTCAAACAGGCAGGAACACTCACAAATGACTTGCTCACCCAACGCTTGAAGCGCACGGATACTACCAATGTACTTTCGACCCCCCAGCCTTTGGCATCATAAATAGTGGCCTATCATTTTTGTACTCATCGTTGATGACTTTGGCATCCAATTCACCGACCGCAGACATGCTGAACATCTCTTGCACGCCCTCCAAGAGCACTACACAGTCACCACCAACTGGATGGGCACCAAATTCGCAGGCATTGATATCACGTGGGACTACACCAAACGAACATGCCGCCTTACCATGGACACATACATAAGCACCCTGCTGCTTAAATACAACCATCCAGGGCCATGCAAACCACAACATGCACCGAATGAACATCGTGAAATCATCTACGGCGCAAAGGAACAGCTCCTCCCGGATAAGGACACCAGCCCACCCCTAGATGCTGCCGGCATCAAGCGCACAAGGTATTGTCGGCTCCCTCCTTTATTATGCCCGGGCCGTGGACAACAAGCTGCTGGTGGCACTCAGCACAATCAGCTCGCAACAAACGGCCGCCACCCAGAACACGGCCACAGCTGTCCACCAACTACTTGACTACATCTCTATGCACCCCAATGATGGCATCACATACAGTGCAAGTTCCATGATTCTTGCTGCACACTCAGATGCCAGCTACCTCACTGAAGCGGGGTCACGCAGCAGGGCTGGGGCACATATCTTTCTCTCTGAAAATGACCCTATTCCCGGCACAACATGCCCATCCTCACAATCTCCTAAATTATCAAGTACGTCATGGCATCCGCTGCGGCGGAACTAGCAGCCTTATACATCACGGCACGTGAACTGATTCCACTGCGTAATGCCCTCAAAGAGATGGGATGGCCACAGCCCAAAACACCCATTCAAACAGACAACTCAACTGCGACAGGGTTTGTCAATGACACCATCATCCAACGCCGCATCAAAATGATCTGGATGCGCCTGCACTGGCTCCGATGCGGGAGGCCCAAGGGCAATTCCGCTTTTATTGGGATTGCGGATCAGCCAACTTGGCAGATTACAGTGCGAAGCACTACCCACCTGCATATCACCTGGCGCACCGCCCCACACATGCAGGGTAGGTCCCCGTGTAGCTGCAAGGGTGTGTAGCTAAGTACAATTAAGGCCTAGGGCCATATCCTGACCTTGAGACCTGTTAGCTTCCCCACAGGTCCTTGGGACCTGTTAGCGGCCCCACAGTCCTGTTAGCGACCCCACAGGTCCTTGGGACCTGCTAGCGGCCCCACAGGGTCTGGCCGTCAGCCACTTGCACAGCCACGGAACCACCGACATCTGGGCTGCTTTTTGCCTGCTAGATTAGTTCGAGCACCATGCTCATAAATCTAGTAGGTAGATTTTATCACCACCATGGTGCTATTCTTCATTCAGCTTCATCAGCAGTCTTCTTTGTTTTGGATTAAATCAGCCTTTTGACATTTAGTTAATGTTGCTTTCAAGCGTGCTAAGGTGGTGGTGGTGTGAGAGCATGTGTTAGGCCAAAATCCAGGGAAAATGTGATTCCCAGGGAATTGCAAAAATTCAACTTCAACGGACTGCAAAATCTAGGGTATTTTTTTCACAGGATCTTGCAATCTGACCAAAAAAGGCGAGAATCAATTCTAAGGGAACACTTGTTATAGGTTTAAAATTGTGTGAATAGCCCTACATTGGTTGCAATTTCATAAGAGTCATCCGTTAATTTTTAGAGTACCTATATTCCTAATCATGCATGTTTCCAATTCCCTGGGAATTGTAATCGATGGGTGCGATCCAGTATTACAATTCCCAGGGAATTGTAAATCGATAGCGTGATCCAGTTGGCACATTGAGGCAGAACGGAATTGATTCCAATGTGGGACCAAAATGTGCCGGTATCCTTTCTCTAACTGAGGAAAATGATGTCATACATCCGATTTCTACAGAACCCCCAAAAATTTGTCTATTCCATAGGAATTGCAATGGCAAGAGATGGATCAGAAGTGCAAGATCCTGTGAAAAAAATACCTTGGATTTTGCAGTTTGTTGAAGTTGAATTTTTGCAATTCCCTGGGAATCGCATTTTCCCTGGATTTTGGCCTAACACATGGAGAAAGAAGCATCATTTGCCACCATAGATAAGACAACATTGATTTGATGAAGCTATGACATCACTTCATTTTGCATTGGTGAGTTGTGGCTCTATTTTTGTGTCTTGAAGAATGATTCATAAGTGAGTCTGATTTGATAGTGTTCTAGTCTACATGTCAGGTGAGCTGTCAATTCATCTTATTATTGTTTTTGGTGTTCAGAGATATGTAGAGATTTCACTGGGTGTAGGTCTTTCAGCAGTTTTGCATTGATAATGCTGAGTTACTGTTGGATGCAAGAGTAGAAGTATAAGTGTGTGTTGTTGTGTTGCATGTTAGCAGTTTTGAGGATGTAGTAAAGTAGTTGTCTCACAATTGGAGGTTGGTTTCAGGGCATATGTTACGGCAAGGTCTTAGTGTAGTTATTTGGTGGCATAGTGTGTTGGTGTTGTTGATGCATGACTGCACCAACATATGGACAGAAGTATCGAGCTACATTTGGGGGGTCCGATAATGGGTATAAATGAAGGGAAAGGAGGGGAAAATTTGAAACTTATTCATCAGTACTTACCTGATATACAGGTTTAAGTGGTAAACGATCATAATATTGTTATAAACTGTTTGTACTTAAGTAAAAATAAATTAACATCTACGATTTTTGAGCAAAATATATATGACTTATCTCGTGATTCTGGTGATTGACCGGAATTACGATATAAATGACGTCACGACAACTAAACTGGCAAAATCTACCAAATTATGTCGTAATTCGGATGATTCACCCGAATTACGATATAATAATGATGTCATGACAACTGACAACTAATCAAGCAAAAGCACAGAATATTATGTCGTGATTCCAGTCATTCACCGGAATTACAACAAAATGAAGCCAAACACACGGAGCAAAACTTATAATTCCTGAAATCAATCAGTTTGTCTCGTAAATCGGGCGAGTGGCCAGAATTACAACATATTATTGTTTGTGTAAGTCATGTGCCATCAGGAGTTCGGGGTGGAATATTTCCTGTTACCTTTGCAATTCTGGCGACTTGAAAAAAAATTATGAGGATCGTTTATCAATTCAGGCCCCTAACCGGAATCATGAGAAAGTCAATATTATGCTAGACTTTTGTGTCCTGTCTGTAGTAATATGGGTCAGTGGCCAGGATTACGACCGCTTAATTGAAATTAAATGAGCATTTGGCAATTTGTTGACGCTACTTCTTTGCAGCACAACAAATGAAAGTGTATTTGATTTTGGATTGATTCACATTGATTGGGCAACTTTCAAGCAATGCAAGTTCAAAACCTGTTTCTCGTGCTTTTGTATTTGTTTTTTTCTGTTTTACTCATATTTTGCACATAGTTGGTTGGAAAAGATACTGTTGATGTTGTGAAACTAGTCTACATGTCTTGTTTTGTCTTGGTGGCTCAGTGCTCTCTCAGTGGGTATGATGTGTTTGTTTGTCTAGTTTGACACTTAGTGAGCATATTGTGTTGTGAAGCAATAGCATCAGTATTGAGATCATGTTGGATGATGACAATTGAGATCACAGTTGTTTCTTTGTCATTGTCTTTGAGGGTTAGATTCATGTAGCTATGATGGTATGTTCCTAGTGCTGCTTTTGGGTCAGATTTTGAGGGCATTGTGGTTGCACGGCTGCAACATACAAAGCCAGCAACATGATGCAGTTTACATTATATGGTGGTAAGGGGATGGCCGATTGAAGCCATGACAGACGTCTTGATTGTGTTGGATGATAGCAGTACTGAGAATGCAGCTGTAACTTGCAGTACTATCAGCAGGTAGCATTCATGTTTGACATGATCCTCGTGTTGTTTTGGGTGTGAATTAAATGGTGGTGTATTAGCATGAAAGCAACAGCATAGAGACATCAGCAGCATGATGCAAGTATTTTTATTTTATTGTGAATAAGATGAAGAGGAGTTGGTTGTGCTATGACACCAGCATTGTTTGCCTTGGTTATGTAGTGCTCTATTTGTTAGGGTTTTAGTTTTTTGTGTGTTATGATTTTGTGGTAAGATTGTTGTTTGCGTTATGGCTGCATGGTCATTTTTTTGTTTCTTTGGATGGTGGTAGCATTATGATGTGATGGGTAAATGCCTATGGTGAAAGGATAGTTGTTTGTGGTTGTATTGTATCTTGGCAGTTTAGACAAGGCAATCGTCATTTTTCAGTACTGTTGGAGAGTTAGTAGTCATGCAGCCATTTTGACATGTTTGCAGTGCTGTCTGTTTGGAGAGGATTTTAATGGTATTGGGGTAGCATGAAGGCAACAGCATATGGACATTGGCAGAATAATACAATTTAGTGTGATTGTGGTGTGGAGAAGATACGGTTTGGAATAGGATGTCACTGTCCTAAATACAGTCGGAGCTTGGTGCGGCTGTGTGTAATGATATTTAGTGCATCCACAGAAACTCCGGCTTTGTGGAGAGCTAGTTAAGAGGCTTTTGTCTCCTTGTCTTGTCTTTCCTTATGATTTTCTCAGCAACTTCCTGACATTGATCTGATTTTTCACTGCGGGGGGCATGCTGGGGACCGAGTACTTCCAAGTGTCATTTCATTTAAGCCTTGCACAATAAAAAGGTCTCCAAATGATGTTTTTAAACACCTAGTTTCACTGTATTGTTATCACCAATTGCTTGGTTGGACTACCTTATGGGCGCATGCGAGACCTCAGACTGAAAATGATACTGAACCAACTTCTAGTTACTGCACAATTTTCTCACTATGTTTGAATTCCCTCAACCCCCATGGATTCAGTCAGTAAAATAGTCATTGTCATCATCATTGTCATAAATATCATCAGCATTGTCAGAAGAGTTTTGAGGTTGCTTTTTTGCCTCATGCAATGTGGTTGTGGCATATATAACTTTCTCAATGATAGAAATTAAATCCACAGAAACTCTAATTTTGTGGAGAACCAGTAAAAGGCTTTTGCCTTCTTGTCCTGTCATTTCTTGCACTCTTTCTCAGGTGCACAATAGACAATCATGCTGAAGACAGGTTTGGGCATGTCAGATTGGAACATCTGTTGAGTTCAATCAGGTTCATATTTCCATGTCTCAATGTCAGAAGATTTTAATGAGGCATGATCATTATTACCAAGAGAACATGCAACCCAAGCAGTGCACAATCTGAATTTTGTTGTGGTGTCAGACTGTAGATAGGTTGAAGAGATAGATTTGTTGTATTATGTGTTCTCAATATTGTCATGAGAACTTTGTCCACTGTGTTCTGAATAGTAACAGCCTTCGTGTGTCCCCTCTTGGAGACATGAACCCACTGCTTCAATGCAAAGTATTTTGTGTTGATCCAGTGTTTGATGTGATAGGTACAGACAGGAGTGAAGAGACTTGTACGTTGTTTCTCTGAATTACTTTTACCCCAAAAATTTGCTCAAGTGGTTTAACAGTGGCCTTTGTGAGCACACAGAAAGTAGGCAACCCTTGTCTATGTCAGGGTTGTTTGAAACTGATGAGTAAGACTATGCATTTAAGAGAGGCTGGAGTGTATGGCAGATGTTGTTTGCATTGGCGGTGAGGTATGGTTTGAAACCGGCAGTCCTGATAATGTCAACAGTATTGGAGTATGCACTTTTTAATATAGTCATACTGTACCTAGGTGCACAAATTATCCTCTTAGGGTTGCCTTTTTTGCTTTGCTCAGTCGTGAAACCAGCTACATGCAGACTCATAGTATATACTCCCAGGGACAAATCAAGAAATGCTGAAATGGGAGTGTTAGGCAAAATTGTTCAAGAGTGTCAATAAATACAAATTCAAGTGAGAGAACTCACTGGAGATGTAGTAGATATATTGGAATGACTAACTGAGGTGGTCATTCAAAGTACTAAATGAAGCACCGGCAAAGTCAATTGTCATCAAGATCTTTTGTTTCTTTGGTTTACCTTTTTGTCCTCTAGAGATGGTAGTGCTCGGTAGTGTCAGATTTTACTTTGCATTGTCTGGCAGTCAGTGGGGTGGTCAAATGCAACATCTATCATAAATGAAATGATGACAGTGCCCCAATCAAATAAGCTTGTTTAAAGTTGAATTAGAGAGTTTGCAAGATGACTTCCTGATACTACATGGGACCAACCCATGGACCTGATGACTTTTACTTGAGAGTTTGGTATTGATGTAATAGATTGGATGTTTAGCAAGAGAACCTTAGCTCAAGGCATCTCAACATCTTGCAAACAAATTTCTCTGAAGTGGTGTAGATGTTGAAAACCTTGACTGCGAAGTAAAATTGATTCATATTGGATGTGGTAAAGGTGCCACTTTTGGGGATGACTTTGTCTTTGTCATCTGCTAAGGAGCTGTTGGATGGATGGACTGCAAGACTTTGAATCTGGGTACAAAAGGGGACCTCATTGTAATTCTTTGATCAGCATGAAATACATAAGTGAAGTGTCTCAAGATATGGTTCTCAAATGTGGTGTTGTGGAGATGCTCAATAAATGCAAGAATCGCATTTTGATTGATGCATTTGAAGTACTTGGTAGTCTCTTGTTCAAAGGCATCCACGTTTTTCTGAATTTTTTGATCATCTGTTGAGAGGTATTGATGAAATAAGAGATGACATTCATCATGTCAGGAATATGAAGCACAGAAGTTATGTTGTCTTTGATCAATGTTTTATGGTTTTTGAACATAAATCCACGTCAATTTGATGTGAATTTCTGTTGGAAATCTGTTTACTAGGTGCAATGAGCAGTTAAAACATGATTGATTTGCATGTCTGCTGGAGGAGAGGAACTATAGTAGACCTCAATGATGGAACAGTTGTTAATAGTGTGACAATTCATGTTATCACTCAGCAAGTCTTTTAATTAATCTTCAAAGTTATGGCCCTTCCACTAGGCTGTCTTGCTTATGAAATGAGTCCATTCTTGTGAAATACTGATAAGACAATATAAAGTCTTCCTTGAAGCAACTTCAGTGCTGGGACTGGCTGACAGCATTGCATCAATATACAATGTACCTATGCTTTCCTTCCAGATTGTGTTTCCAGAAAGTTTGGCTGGATGTGTTGATTGAGGCAAACTATAGAACCTAAGACTTTTGTAAGAAATCAACATGTTGCCATTTGTGTCAAGATGCTGCGCACGTTGAGAAGGATAATCCAAAGAATCTAGCTATGTTTCATATTTTTCTTCAAGGCTGCATGCCCTTGGTAAGATCAATTTACCTTTGTGAAGGAATTAGTTGACTTGGATGAAGCTTTCCCATTTTTCATAGAACGCTGTCCCCAATCAACCTCTGAGTTCCTTGGTTGTACAAAAGTGATACAAGGATTGTCATCTGTAGATGTGACCAAAGGAACAAGCTGAGTAAAGCCCTGACACATATGCCTATTGAGAGATGACTTAGACAAGAATAATCTGCAAAAGTTTCATTATATAAAGACTGTCACAGTTGAAAGCCACGTGTTTGCACCTGTTCAGAATAAATGCAGGTACACTGAGCTCCTTCTATGAGGGCGTGTCTTTATGAAGCAACTAGTCATAGCACTATAAGACTACATATCTGTAACATTTATACTGTTGAGCAATTTACTATGTTGAGGCAAAGTTTGTTGTTCTTGTACCTGTTGGTGTATGGAGCACAATGCGATGACAGCCCAATGATTATTACAGAGACCAAGGAAATAGAAGTTTGCACACCATCAGTTTCCTGGGGAGTTGCCTGAAAAATGAGCCCAGAAGGTTCAAGAAAAGTTACGTCAGTACTAGACAATATATGTTATAACCTACATAGGTCACTTTACCTAGCAGCATTTGTTGTATGTAAGCAGTAACTTACCACTACTATGTGATAGTCTCATTGGTTCTGACTAATGTCAGCCAATTTTGGGAAAGTGCCCAGGTGCATGTTTTTGATCTTACCTAGCCAAAGTGCTAGTGACAGACTGGAAGACAAAGAAACACCCTAGTACGAGACATTTAGAAACCCCTCTGGTAGTAGACTACCATATGTGACACATTATGTAAATGAGTATTTGACAAGAGGAGACCATTCACTCTGTTTGGTCTTTTCTTTCTTTGAGCACAACACAACTCTCATAGTTAGACCTTTGGGGAGTGCCCCAAATTCCAAATGACAACCACATTCTCATTCTGTCTAGCTCTAAATGTTGGTACTAGTATTTAAATCATACTTGTATATGTAATTATGTATAGAAATGTTGGGCCCCAATTCGTGACCGACCAAGTTTGAAAACTGGGCTTCTTTAATTCTTCTCCCCAAACAAGCACTTGCAATGTTGGGACCCAGATGGTGATTTTGGAACAATCCATAGCTGATGCCATGAATGTTATAGGTTAGTACAATTCATTATTGGATTCTGAGGTAGGTTATTAGCCCACCTATCTTTCCATTAGCCACAATCATCAAGGCTGTTGCACAAACTGAATCTTTTACTCGTGGCACTATAACTTCTTGCAGGCTGTGCCAAATTGCATACTGGGATGCTCAATTATCTTAAGTTCTTTTTACAGAAGTATTCTTAAGCACCAGAAAAGGAGGGAGTCGCCTTTTCTCTTCGGATGAACTGGACACCCAGTTTTGAAACTGGGCACAAATTTTCAAAACTAAGCCATAAAAGTCAACAAGTGCTCATTTGGGAATAAAACCTGTCCAGCTTCAAAACTGGGCAAAATTGCATTGAGTTTCAAAAGTGATGGGACAGTAATTAATCAGGGCACAACCTGTATATACAGGGGCATCCTGTAAGCGACTTTGAAAAATTGCAGGAAGGACTTTATTTTGTATGTGCTGGTCAAAATATATTGATCTGTCCAAATAAAATAGAAATGTGAGACAACCCTGCTGACAGATGAGACAAGCCCATGGGCAGGCATTGATAATGGGCAATTGGTGCCAATGAAAGGACATGCAGCAACCTCCTGGAAAACCTGTTACTTTTTGGCTAAAAATGTATCCAAGTAAAACCAAGTAGGCATTTTGTTTCTCAGAAGGGAGAAAAATACTCCGCCCAACTGGCCAAGAACCATTGCATTAACTTTTTGTATCACCCACTTTGATTGCATAGGAATTTGTTAAAGTTATACTAGAGTTGTACCTCATCTCTCATCACAAACATCACATAAAACACAACAACACCATGACCCAACAAAAGAAGTGGCCTGGAGTTGAGTCATGCTGCTCCATCCTAATCAAGGGTTTGCACCCACAAAACCTCATCAGCCAATGCCAGCCAAATATAGCAACAATGAGCATCCAGATGATGCATTGTTGTTTGCCAAGCTTACACAATTTGGGATCTTTGTCATGCACCCATACTTTCAGGGAAGGAGGCGGTTTATGTGGCTAAGCAATTTGTGTCAGGAAACACAAATGGGATATCAATGCATTCTTTGACAATCTTGTGTAGGATTCTGTGGTAATGGACAAAGATGGAAACTTCATTCCCAAACTTGATCCACAATTGTTCTTTGTGACAAATCATGCTGAGGATTTTGCAATAATTCAAAATGAAGGTTGTGATGTTGACTACAATAACATTTAAAGGGAACTGGGATCCAACTTTGTCCAAATCTTGGCTTGCACTTTTTGTTGAGGCTCATCTCAAGCCAATGGCTCTACGCTTGTCCTCATTGCCAAAACAAACAAGAAGCTTGATAAGGAAGTGTCTCAGGGTGAACTTCTCTGGTTCCTAGGCCTCTGGTTCCTTGTGAATTCTGTGGTGGAGGGTTTTGGAAAAAGATTTTTGGAGTACAATTCTCCTTTTGATGAGCACAAGAATCATTGTCCTACAACTTCTGCAAGTACATGTTGTCAAAGCACATTGATGCAATAACATCTGCTCACACCTTCACCAATTTCAACAAACCTACCTAGATGGATAAGTTTTGGAAGATAAGACAAGGAATTGCTGGATGGAACAAGAATATGGCACATGTGTCTTTGTCCAATTGGATTATGCACTTGGATGAATCTATGTCAATTTTGCACAGTCATTGGACTTATCAGGGTGGGTGTTTTGACCTCACGAAACCCATCCTTATTCCAATGAATATCATTCAGCTTGTTGTGGTTTGTTGGGTATGGTGTTTTTGTGGAAATGATAGAGGGGGAAGCATGACAACCAGTTGTCGGAAGGCTACCCAACGGTTTACATTTCTACAATTTTCTATTCTTTACTGTGTTTCAAACTTTACCGTTTACAATATGTTTTAAGCACAACTAAATATTAAAGCTCGCACTTTATTGAATCTACAGTCTAATTAGTTGGACAACTAGAATGACTTTCATCAATCTTTGAAG
>JABMIG010000208.1:17500-173693 GCA_013187285.1 Cyclotella cryptica
CGGCCTCATTCTCGTTCCATCTGCCTTTGTTATGCCGATGCCCCGATGCAACAAGCAATAGAAGTGTGAGAGAGACGTGTGGCATTTCTCTGTTCCAAACCGCGACGCCACTCACCATGGGAAACCAGCACCCAAGCGGGCAAGTAACGTACAACCACACGCTCTAGGCAATGATGCATCATCAACTTTATCATCATCATCATCATCATCATCAACGACGACGACGACATCGATAAGCCGCACCAACGAGGAGGGATGCTGCGGCGATTCCGCGGCCGTCGACTCGCAGCGGGCTACAGCGACGTGTCCGACTTGAAACCGTTCGACGAGGACGAACACGACAGCGGCAATGAGACCACGACCATCAGCGGTCGACCAACTCAGGCGCAATCGGCGCTGCTGGATGCCATTCACGTGCAGGTCAACGTCGTCCCTCCGTCTCCCTCCGTCTCCAAGCAGCAACGCACGTGGCGTGACTCGGCCCTCGACACGCCCACGGCCAGCAGCAGCGTCTCCACCGGCATGCTGGCCCACGACGCCGCGCCCTGCCATCCCGCCGCGCTCTGTCGGCCGGCGCTCGCCTCCGACGGCGTGGCGAGGCATGCGCACGCTTACGTTCCCACGCCGCCGCAACGACGCACCAGGCGAGACGACTCGTCGCGAGGGTCGAGGAAGTTCCATCGCAATAAAGAGACGGACCGCGGCAGTCACGACGACGTGCAGCACGATTCAGGGCAGGTCGTTGTCACTGCCGTAGAACTGAAGAAGGAATTCTTATCCATCGCCTCTTCTCGTCGTCGTCCGCCGAAATATTGGCACGAAACCAACAACAACTTCCACAAGGAGCATCATGATGACCACTACCAACGGGAGCAGGATACAATCGATATCGAGGTGGTCATTCGTCCAGATGGCATCATGTCAGCAGATAACAACTACAACGAGGCAAACAACCAGAATGACCAGGCGTGTGCCAACAAGGCAACCACCACAAACGTACAATCCACAGCCAAAGACCATACCGCTCCGGCCAAAAGGGCGTCCAGGTTCATTTCACCCATTCGTGCCCTGTCACCTCCCATTCATGCTTCTCGTGGTGCCAACAGTAACAGTATTCCTTCGAAAAAGGGGACTCCTCGAGTGGAGGAATCGTTGGATCCAGCAGAAGTGGATGTGGCACCCATAATCGTGACAACCACGACGTCAAGGACGACCGCAGACAATAGCAGACAATCCACACGGGCTTGGAATAGGATGCAACGAGAGATTACACCACCCTCTTCTGTGATGAGAGAGTCGTTTCCCATGATTCGGACTGCGGGTGCACCATCACCATCACCAGACTTGAGGACAACAGCAATCACAGAAATGTTCCCATCAAAACATGAAGGGATGCAAAGAGCCATTACTTCCAATAGATCACCCCTCCAACGAGAACGAGAGGTGCAACATCTCCGAATATCCGTTGTACTCCAGCATCGGACACGATCGGCGCAACCACCACAGACGTGGATCCATCGAAACAGGCTCTGCACAGGATACCAAGAGCAATGGCTTCCAGAGCATCGCCCTCTCCAACGAGAGATTTGTCTCCCAAGCTTCGTTCTACTCCCACAACCACGCGATCACCCACTCCAACGAGATATGTGTCACCTACGGTCAGTGTGACATCCAAAATCACACGATCACCTTCTCCAACGAGACATGTGTCTCCTATTGTCAGTGTGACATCCATAACCACACGATCACCTTCTCCAACGAGATTATCATCTCCCAAGCTTCGTTCTACACCCATGACTAAGCGATCACCTTCTCCAACGAGAGATTCCTCGTCCAATGTACGTACCAAAAATGGCAACGGGACGCACGTTTTCATGGATCGTTTGTTTAAATACAGACGGAGGGATACCGCTAAGGAAATGAATGAGGCGAAACTTGACAATATCAACGTGGACAGTCAGTACGACCAACACCAGCAGCAACAGGATCCGACGGCCAAGAACGATCCCATTGCCGAGAATCCATCGGCTCCTGATCCACCGGCTTCTCCCAGTTGGAAGATTGGTGGGACGTTGTCACCGAAGCGTCAGCCGCAGTGGAAGAGACAGCAGTGGAGAGGGAGAAAGGAGAGGAATCAAAGTAGTGGTCGGTCCACGGTCGTTAGAGAAGAGAAATGGCAGCGTCAGCCCACGGAGCGTGTGCCGCAGCCTTCTCACGAAAATTTCCCGCAGAATGAGCAACAAAGCATGCCCTTGGTTCGAGAAAAGAGATGGCAGAGTCAGCCAAAGGAGCATTCACGGCAGCATCATCACCGGGAAGTTTATCAAGAGCAGCCGGCCGAGCTCCATCAGCAGGTTGAGCAACATCAGCAGGTCGAGCGAATCTCTCTGGACGAGCAAGAGTTTCAGCGGAAGCAGCAACCAATGACTCAGCAAACGGAGGTCTTACTGCAGGATGAGCAACGTAGGACTCAACAACAGGACCCTACTCGTCAGAGACAACATTCACAACAACATCAGCCTTTGCAAACGTCAATGTCGCGCCAGCCTCACGAAGACGAATTACCGAAAATGTCGCAACCATCAGAGGCTCGAAAGAAACAACAATACACACAACCAAATATGCACCTGGATCTAAATGTCCAATACCAACCTCAGCAACACGAATCAAAGGAACAATACCCACCACAGCAGGGTTTACAAAAGTCTAATCAACTGCATCCCCAACCAATACGACCGAAGCATCAAGAGAATCAGTCACAACAAAAGAAACAACCGAAGCTGACGAAAGAATCTCCAGCACCAATTAATCAGGGTGCCAAAGATTTGAAAGCTACAGTTGCACTCAATAAGGTCCTCTCTTCTCCATCAGTCATGATGAGTACATTAACCTCTCAAACAATGAATACTACGAACACGACAACCACAAGTAAATTCTGGGACGGCATTGAAGATTACCAATCTGCTGTCGCAATGAGTGCGACAAGACCCAGCGGAAGCTTCGAAACTGGCCTTCACGGAAATCCTAAGAAATTCAGCAACATTCCCGATGAAGACGTTGTCATCCTGAAAAAGTTGAATAAGAAGAATAAAGAATTGCAAGAATTCTTCAAGATCCGTCGATCGGAGGACAATGTACAGCCATCCAAGCAAAACTGCAGCACCCCGCCCAAATCGAGAACGCCCGCACTCACCGAAGGCCTCGCCCCCCGCCGAAAGCGACATTGCAAGCAATGCGTTTTCCCTCAACCTACCCATGAACAAACACGGTTATTTCGACGATAGTGATATTTCTGCTCTGGAAATGGGAGATTCGGCTACAGTCTATCACATGCGTGCCTCGGCCGACGCCAAGAAAACTAATCAAGCCACTAATTATTGGAAGGAAAAGTACGAGCGTTTGAAGGAAGAAACTCGTGGGGCAAATCAGTTACGTGGCGTGATGAACGAGGATTTGCTGGAGGAAGATGAGGATGAAATAGTGCGTATCGACAAGGTACCTCCAGGCCCGCTAGCGTCTACTTTAGAAGGGGTGCAGCAGCCGTCGAAGAAGGTGAAAGATGGGGACAATGATATCAACGACACAACCGTTAGTGTTGAGGATGATGAAAGCCAGCTACTTCAACAGCAGGAGCTTCTCCGTCGCTGCGGCTATGGAGGGGGAAAGAAGGCGAGAGATTTCGCACGTAACTCGGCGGATGAAATCGACCAGCCAACTGTCGTGCGGAAAGTGGAATTTAAATCATTTTTGAACCGTGCTCAATGTTTACGACCAATGTCACATCCCGATGCTTCAGTTTATTCAGCAAAGCGCGATGCGAAAGGTGGGAAGCTTAGATCGGGCAGGGATATTTCCGATCTCGAGGCTATTGCCAGCCAAATTCAATGTCCAGGACTCGTGTTAGGTAACGATCTGTCGCTCGATGGGACAAACGGAGAACGAAACGACCAACAACACAACGCTCGTAAACGGTCCGCTAATGTTGTTCCTGACGTTCAAGTAATTGCGGAGACATTTTCGCAAGCGGATGAAGGGATGGATGGATTGGGTCCCACAGAAAAATCTTTCGGACTTGAGTCGCTCAACTCAGACCTCATGCCCTTGCGTCAAATTGGATACGTGCAACGAATGGAAACCCCATCGCCGCATTTGAAGGCACCAAAAACAAACCCCGACAATGCACTAGATGATGTAGCTATTCACGGTGATCCAATGTACGTTATGGATGATGCTCATGCATTGAAGGCATGGAACAAGAACAGAAGTTCTAAAGCACTTGCTGATGAATTATCCGCGGGTGATTCTCGTGGGATAGCGAGCAATGTATCATCCGCTGATGGAAGTGAGCTTAGCGAGAGCGCCAAGTTGATTTTTGAGGCTGCCCTGAAACATGACATCAAAGCTCTCCGGCAACAGAGGTCGCGATCATCATCCCGAAATCCGGATAGGCGTTCTCATATGACAGCCCGAGGCGATACTGTTGAAACAGTCCGTCCCATGACACCTGAAAAATCTAGTTTTTCTTCGCCCACAGCCTCTTCCTCAGTCATATCAAGTCACTTTGCTTCCAGTATCCCGCAAGATTTTGCGACTTGGTTTGAATTACCATCACCCGGAACTTCATGCATCACTTTGATTCCCATGCTGAACGATCACTTGAACAATGCTGTTATTATCGAGCTATTAGCAGGATTCGCCAGTGCCTCTAATAATATTGATGCAAATGGAGTCCATCGTATTGCTCCTCGTCATCGTGTACACGATGTACTTAAAAAATCATTTACTGAGTTCATGGATTCACCTATGATAATGTCGAAAAGCAGCGCAGACAGCGAATATATGGGACCAATCGTAGCGGATGGGGATGATGGGTCCATCAGGTTTGCCAATCCTTCTATTCATCTAGGCGGAATTTCTGATGCAGCAACAACGCATATCAAGGTGAGAACTGCATTCTTTTTCAAGTTTAGTCGTCATCATTACATAAGTGTTTCAATCTCTTTCGTTATGTTTTTTGCAGAAGCGCGAGTTTCAGGACGCAATCGACATTTATATCGCGCTTTTACGATCATGCCAGGCATCATCAGAGTCAAAGCTTGGGCTTGTTGGGCAGCTCATTGCATCCACCTTACACAACCTTAGTGTGGTTCATTTATGGAATGAAGAATTCGACCTAGCGCTGCAATACTGCAGAGAGTGTCTTAGAACCAAAGCAGAGATTCCAAATAATGAGCTACTAATGGTGGTGAGTTTCATAAGGAAAATGTGTGCCACATGACGGAGACACACGATCTAATGATATATTCCCCATTAATCTTACAGCATTCGTGGGCAAACATGGGCTTAATACATTATTCAGTGGAGGCACACACATCTGCTATAATGGCGTTTCGAAATGCCATTCAACTATCAGAAGGTATTTCTGTCTACGACTCATCATCCCTCTCAGGACGTCTTCAAAACAATATAGCTTGTGTAAACGTCGAGATGGGAAGTTTAGATGTTGCAATTTTGGAGTTTGAGCAATCTCTACGATGGCAGAAAGACGCCTCTTCATCACATGATGCAGAAACCTCTGATGCAGAGAATCTCCTGTCTATTTCATTGACGATTTTCAACATCGGAGTGACGTGTGCTAAGCAAAAGCATTACGATGCAGCTCTAAAACACACAGAGGCGTCCCATGCAATGCAAGAAGCCCTACTGGGTGCCAAGAGTGAGCTAACAATGAATACTTTGTTTTACCTCGATCTAATAAAAAAGGTGATCGCAACCTCTGAGGTCCCGGGAAATACACCCAAAAAGACACAAACCAACCAGACTTCAGGATTGCCTTGGCGAATCACTCGCACAAAACCCGACGAAGTTCTCAGCATTCTTGATTTTAACCCAGCTTCACCAGGAAGACGTGTAAATCCAGAGAACAACAATGCAACAATGCATGGTATTCCCTTCTTTAGTAAGTGCAATGAGATCTCGTATCCTATGCTTTCTAGGGAGCTTGAAAGTAGAGGCCACGACTGTCGAACGGGTTCGCGACTGTTTGAATCGCTCCGATATGAACTTATCGAAAAGCAACGATCGAACGACTCATGTATCTATCAGGCGAAGCCTCATTTGTAAGAAACCTCTCCACGGAACCAAGCAGCGCAGCATATCTAGCAAGCTTCTAAATTTCGGGTTGAAAACTCTGCGGAAGCGAGAGATTGAAGCTGAGCTGCACGAAAATTTGGAAAGATATGGTCCGAGACACCCTTTAGTTGGCCAAGCTCATCACAGCCTAGCACTGGTCCTCCTCTACATGGAGAATTATGAAGAATCTATTAATCATTTTGAAGCATCTATCCGCATCAATACACCCGCCCTTGGTGTGAAGCATCCTGATGTTTCTGTAAGACTGTTTCTGATATTTGTTGACTGCTGGAAATATTTCCATCATGAAGATCTCACAGAATCTGCTTACTTTCCTCAGTCCTCTTTTATGTTCATGGCATTGGCTCAATATGCGCTTGAACGATTTGATGATGCAATGACATCAATGCTTCGAGTTAGTCACATGAGAGAAAGTCAGTTGGGCAAGAAACACTCAGAGAGGTATCAGATTTTAAACAACCTTGGTAAGCAAGTCATGATTGGGGAACATTTTCACAACCTGCAGTGTTTGATAACAAGTTGTGCATCAATTCCTACCCCACTCCCAATAGCCTGTGTGCAGTTTGAGCTTGGCGATCTTAAACAGGCAGAATCTATGCTTCAGGAATCACTTGACTTACAAAGAGAAATCTTTCGCACCGAACCCGACTTTCTAAGAGGAGTTTCAGCAGTCTTGTGCAATATAGCTTTCGTACACGCCAAAAACGGAGCATTTCCAAAAGCTTTGATAGAACTCGAAGGGGCACTGCAAATCCGGCAGGATATTCTTCTCGAAGATTCATCCACTGTCGATATCACAGAAAATATGGCATACATTTTGGCTATTCATCAACTGCAGCATGGTAGTGGAAACATTGATGATGTAAGTTTCTTTCCGATAAAGTATTCCTTCTAATGAACGGATTTCTCAGTGCAATCTCTTGAACCAACTTCACTTGTACAAATGTCACAGATCACAAATGAATACATCACAATGCTTCGAAAAACATGAATAAGTCTTCATTTAATCCCGAGAACAACTTGTACATGATTGAGCTACAAAACGTACTTCAAGATTTTCATATCAATTCTGTATTCATAATCGACTTCAACACAATTGAAAATAGCATCTTAATCTTAAAACATTCATTAGTTTGAGCCCCTTCAGTACTACTGGTAATGCACTAGACTAGTTCAACCTAATACGAAAAACAACTTGTGCGAGTTGGTTAACACTAATTGGTAGATACACCGCCAAAGCACTGACGCAAAATAGATGCCAACGACGCTCTTTACAAAACAACAACAACAACAAAATGTATGCTGCATATCTACCACCGCGAAACACTCATGAGATGTTGATGCTTCCAACAAAATCTCCGGAGAACAACATACGAACACCCGAATACACTTTTTATTACCACTTGTGCCAAATGACCTTTTTCTTGGACGCGTACCACTCCTCCAAAAACTGATCGTGCTCTTCTTCAATCTTGGATCTCTTGATTTTGTTTGTGGGGGTAACAAAGCCATTTTCAGGAAGCCATTCCTCGTTCACAATCGCAATGAACTGCAACTTCTCGTGCTCGTCAAGACCATCATTGACTTTCTTCAGAAGTTCTTCCATTTCTTTTTCGATAGCATCTTTCTCGCCCCCATCAACAACTGCTTTCGTTGCATCCTCTCCGAGCAAGACGATAGCGTGAGCAGCAGGCTGGCCCCGTCCTCCAACACATGCCAACTCAACTCTTGGGTGAGAAATGTATTGGTTTTCAATGGGAGCTGGAGCAACGTACTTTCCTTTGGAGGTCTTAAAGATCTCCTTGGTGCGTCCAGTGATTTTGAGTCGACCAATATCATCCAACTCGCCTTTATCACCAGTTCGAAGCCATCCATCTTCAGTGATGGTCTCTTTCGTAGCTTCTTCGTTTTTGTAGTATCCCATCATCATACCAGGTGTTTGAACTTGTAGCTCTCCGTCTTCCGCTATGCGCTGGACGACTCCTGTGTTCGGTTCGCCTACGTATCCTACGCGACCGCGACCAGGTTTGGTCATGTGTGAGTCTAAATCATTGGAGCAACGTTGAGTGTTGAGTGAGAGACGCGATAAAATTTCAAACGAACGAACGTAACCAGATCAACAAAGAGTGCTTACAATTGAAGTTCTCCGTCATACCATACCCCTCCAACAACTCCAGCCCCAAATTCCTATACCAAGCCAGTAAATCCGGCGGAAGTGGCGCACTCCCACTTCCCGCATACCTGACATCTTGCAAGCCCAAAGCCTTCAACAGCTTCTTCTTAACGAGCCAGCTCACAACAGGAATCTTGAGCAATTTGTCGAGCTTTGCAGGCTCCATCTTTTTAAACACACCCTGTTGAAACTTTGTCCACAAACGGGGAACCGAGAGAAACAGGGTAGGCTTGCACCTCCCTAGATCTTGGACAAAGGTCGAGAGCTTTTCGGCGTAAAAGACATGCATGCCCGTGACAAAGGGGACGCATTCTCCGATCCAGCGTTCCATGCCATGCGAGATGGGGAGGTAGGATAGGTATCGATCTTTTTCCGTGACGTGAATTTGATTGATGAGGCCAAAGGTTGGGTCAGTCATGTTTTTGAAACTGAGCATGACTCCCTTAGGGCTGCGAAATATGAAAGCGATGAAGGGAAGAATAGCAATGCAATATGAGCAATCAATGACGAATAATTCGAAATTGAAATTCATTCCCGTAATCATTGAACTCACACTCCAGTGCTTCCGCTGGTGTAAATAATGGTGGCCATCTCTTCGGGCGTCCTCTTCTTGACCTCTTTAATCTCCTCGTTCTTGCCGATCAACTCGTCCCACTTGTCATACTCCAACCCCTCGGGACACAGCGGAAACGAAATACAAGCCATCCCCTCCGGAATTCCCTTCTTCATCTCCTGCCACGGATGGTCATCCAACTTGCCCACGAACAGCAGCTTGGCCTCGCTGTGCTCCAGAGTGAACTTTGTCGTCTCGGCGGTCAGCGTGGGATAAATGGGCACTCCCACGTGACCCGTCATCATGACGGCCAAATCAGCCATGAGCCACCACGCGCAATTCTTGCTCATGATGGCAATCTGGCTGGGAACGGGCAGGTCCAGACTCGCAATGTGGGCGGCCATCTTTTTCGATTCCGAGAGGAACTCGGCGAAGGTCCAGTTCTTCACGGCGTCGCCGCCCATGGGCTGGGTCAGAAAGACTTTGTGGGGGTGTTTGGCGCATTTGTCGAGGATGTAGTCCGGGACGACTTTGCCCTCCTCTTGTTGGGTTAGTTTGGGGGACATGGTCGATGAAAATTGAAGTAATTGCGACGTTGAAGTGCAGAGGTCGCTGAGTGTGGATTCCATGAATAATGACGAGAGAAAAAAATAAAATGAGGGGAGATTTCGAAATGAGAATGGAAAGAGGAGCCAGGAATAAGACAAGAAACGAGGTACAAGGTAGACTAACCGCAACAAGTAGGCCAGTGGGCTAACACACGGGGAATAGAAATCAAGCTTCACAAGTCCTAGTGCAGAGTAACGTTGACTCGAGGGGGTGTTAACGACTCAAGCAGAAAATCTTGCCAGCCAAATATGTTGCCCAAATCGTTTTTCGAATTGATACGTGAGAGAATTCAAAAAAATCGTTTCTCAACGTGTCAGGTTTGACAAGGTAATATTGATTCCTATATATCGACAGAAATTATTCGTGACGTGATCATGACAGCAAAAGAATGAACGGAGAACCCAGGGAATAGAAAACGTCAACGAGCATACTCGTATTTTGCACGCTGGGGTACTACCTAGACATATGCTATTGGATGGTGTAGATTCTGTACCGTATGTACGTACCTATGTGTACCTTTTCGCACCGGCGAAAGAAGATGGGGTTCATCCCTTCTTTGTCCTCTCTTCAATATAATTAATTGAGAGAAGCTGCACATCATCGTAGACATGAAGCAATGACAAAGATGTCCACATCAATGGGACTTCCAGCTGAGCATGGGCCCCCAATCTAGTTCTTCACCTTGCCTGACCCAAAATTCTCGCACAGTATAAGATACATTTTATGCCTCCTTTTGAGGTGGAAGAGAGAACTGAGGTGATCTTCAAAACTACCCACACTTGGCTGCATCCACATCCACCGAATTCTAGAGCTAGTGGCGCTCAAAGCACTAGAGGGCTAGAGGGGGAGGGGTAGAAGGAGAGGATCAAGGGGGCAGAGATTCTTTGACATCCCAAGCAGGTCCAATTTCTGCTGCCAAAATCGAAGAAGTATCACTAGGGATGCAAGTGGATCATCAGGAGAAAGTTTCCCATGAACTACCAACAGAGCACAATGATGATGAGTGGGAAGAACCTGCTGCTTCACCTGCAGTGGAGTTAAAATGACAATGAAATCTGTCTTTTCAACAAATGTTTTACCTTGTTCATCTTTCAAAGGCAATGTTCTGAGGTCGACCTGCACCTCAATAACTTGGATGCAGCCCATTTTGAAATGAGGATATTCCATTTTCAGATTGGATGATGACTTGCTCCTGTTGAGCCAGACTTCAGATACTCCTGAAATAATGGCATGCCTCCAGATTTCTTGTGTACGACCGAGGTGTAGAGTTTGAATATGAAGTTTGATTGATTTATGAGGCCATCTTCAGTGTGAACTATTGAACTTTGAGAGAGATTGTGGAGAGTTTTGAAAGAGAAAACATTTGAGATGAGGTCTGTTGGTGGGATGGATACAGTCTGTCTAAGGAGATAGGTTGTAAATTAGATCTATTGCTTCATCACATCAATTGAGTTCCTGAGTGTAACATACATATTTAATTTCTGGATTAAGGTGCAAGACAAAGAAAGTCTCATCATCACCTTTGAGGAAGGTCTTGACAACATATAACAGCATCAGATGCAGAAAGGCTGCAATCAAACAAAAACAGCAAACAAAGCTGAGGATCATGACAGTTGGATTCCACAATGACACACCCAATCATCTGCCATCAACTTGGGAGTACCCCAAGATAAATATGATACAATTGATCAACTTGTATCTACTGGGATCTCTGGCAGCTGGTGTGACAACTCTACGACATTTGAACTTGATCAGTAAGCATGCCCTTCATTTCAATTAAACAGGAGCAAACTTATCAAGGATGACAAGGTTGATGTCATCAATTTAACATAATGATAGATTGAGAGGAGTTGGAGGCCAATGAACACATTGGATTGTTCAAAATTCACCTGTGACAAGGATTTGGATTGGGGTGTGGGAGGATGTCAATGCACACTTACTTACTGTGACAACACATGACAGAAACAAAAGACTTAATTCTACACACAAAAGCTGCAGTGCAGATTCTGCTTGGAGGACATAAGTAAAGATGGTGTCTCCAAAGAGTTAAAGCTTTGCATGAGCAATCCAATCAAACAAATAAAACAATCATATAATGAGATGCCCCTTATATTTTTGATTCACACTGCTTGCCACATACTTGTATTGTTTATCTGTCTTTAGGAATACAAGGATGAGATTTTTTGTCAATCCATTGTCACTGTACTCAGAGCTTTACACCTCCTATGGTCGCTATACTAATCTCTCCAAAAAATCATCTAAAAGTGCAACAGCATCCTAGCTCACATGATGTGTTTTATCACCAACCAGTTTTCCTGATAATTATCTACCACAATACATATCCCTCTACGTAAGTAGAGTAGGCTCCAAGAGACATTCATTTTGTGCAACAAAAGACGTCATCAAATAAAGCTCATAAAATAGAACAACAGTTAGATTACGAGCACCATGTTGATGCCACCTCTTCTATGGTTGTTCTTTTTTCAACAATCAACCTAACAACCTTGCACTGCAGCCACTCAATCTAGCATGGCTGACGCATGCTACACCGCAAGAGCAACAAATCACGAGCATGTACGTGAAATCATCACCAAGCTTTTCCTCCCCAAAAGCGCAAGGGGGCAGTACAACCATGAAGACATCACCATGTTCTTCACCACTGCTGCTCGCATGCTCAAGAGCACCTTCAACACAGCCGATCTGGGCAACGGCATGACCCAGCTACCGCACCAACCAAACAAACCAGGCCGTCATCGGGGCCAAAGAAGGAGCCACCGAAGCCATCGTACTCCAGGTCGGCAGTGACATCACCAATGCTGTCCTACGCACTGCCAATAGAACCAACCTGAAAAGCACCGACAATTACTAACTCCACAGGCTCATCAGCGCTGCCATTCAGGGAGCCGACCGACCCAACACGACCAATATCCTGGGCCTTCTCACCGCAGTACATGCCTTCAAATTTGACTTTCAGCAAAAAGTCAGCTCAAACATGGAGCTTCTATGGGCCAGAGTTGCCCGCATCCCCTCCCAGGGCATCACCGTTGACGACACTGAACTGGCAATCATCCCATTGGCCAACATCAAGCTTGCTGCCAGCAAAGACTGCGGCCACGAGTTTTGTCCCGCCATCCAAGCCATCCAATGTGAGGTACCCCTACAACCACACACACGGCACCACAAGCATCCAGACCATCCTCGTGGAGTGTGCTGGTGCTGATGCCGTATGCAAACTCACCGACGAGCAACCTGGTGTGATGGTGCTCTGTCGGTAGCCATTGGTGGCGAGTCGCTTTTCAAGTAGTTGCTGGGCGATGATTCCTGCTTGTGGGAGACCGTACATACCTTTTTGGATAAGGACATAGACGTATCCGTCAGTGGTTGCGAGTTTGTCGAATTGAAGAGTGCAATGATGTGGTCTGGTATGTCAGACAGTTTGAGGCGCATGTATTCGGGGTGAACCATTGGAGTGTTGAGGTAGAAATCCCTGATGTCAATGGTCATGAATCGTGCACCTTTGGTGGAGATAACGCTGTTGAGGAGAACCTTGGTGGTCAGCATGTCTGCTGTAGGTGTGCCGCAATTGCCAGGGTATGTGATTCTGTTGGCGCCGACCGTAAGATGGATGCGGTATGGGTCCTCCTTCTCAGGTCGGAAATTAGCACAGATTCGACCGTAAGTGACGTCTTTTTGGCAAGTTGGAGGTATTTGGTTGGGTGCAATGAAGACTATGGTGTTGGTGCCTTGTACTGTGCTGGGGATGCCTTGGGCGAGGTGGCCGAGTTCTTTACCATAGGCATTTTTCCATATGGTGCGGTACTTCGGGTTTTTAATGAGGTGCTGATACTCCAGGAGTTCTCCGGTGTCTGTGTCTAGGATGGCTGAGAGTGCATCGCGGGGAAAACGCCGGATTGCAGCTTGTTGTGGTGAGAGTGGCATTCAGGTGTTGTGTAGGAGATGTAAGATAGTTTCCTGTGTGATTGTGTGAACGCGACTGTGCGTGTTGTATGCCGGGGCCGTTGGTGGTGTGGACACCCTTGGATGTGGCGGTATGGTTTGTAGTGGTGTCACCCTTGGAGACTTTGGAGGTGACTGTAGCAACGGTAGTGGGGCGGACACAGATTCATCATTGCTTGCACTGGAGTCATTGTCGTAGTCTGATACTACTGGCGGTGTGGAGGGGTGTGGTGAAGGAGGTGCGTTCCGGGTGTTAGGTGTATGTTGTTCCCTCTGTGGTGGGAGAGGGGGTGGTTGTGTGACGATTTGTAGTCACATTAGGTCAGTTAGTTGCAATTTGTTGTTGTGATGGGCCGTAAGGTTGGTTGTGAGGAGGTGCGACAGATTTGCGGTGGCTGATATTATGGCGTCTGCTGGTGTGACCGAGGGGTTGGTAATGTACTTGTGCTTGAAGAAAACTGTGGCAGAGATGCGGGTGGTGTGTGATGATGGTGTCCATACTTTCCAGCATCAATAGTGTGCATATGATGTGCCAATGACATATCCTTTGGTGCAGTGTTGAGCAAAAGTTTTACGGCGGTGAGGTTTATCGGGGACAAGGGCCTCCATGCTGAGGGGTACGAATGGGTGAGCGTTGTAGTCATAATGGCCGGGGAGATGTGTATGGGAGGAAATGTGTGGGTATGCATTTGATTGCCACAGAAGACTGAGTTGGTGTTTCATCTGTGGTAGTAATTGGCACCAAAGGTGGAGGGGAAATTTGGAGTCTGTGCCACTGATGACGGCAATGAAGTGATCCTTCCATGTTTGGATGGCTTTCTCTGCAATGTTCCTTCGATGGTCGTCAGGCGGAACCAGTTGGTATGACATGCCTGAATTGGTGATGGCCATTTTGTATGCGGCCGATATTTCATTGTCCAGGACTTGTCTGGTGGGTTGGATCCCGCAGGCTTTCATGTGTTGGAGTGCCCGGTTGCGTGCAAGGATGAGTTCGCCTTCGGTTTTGTTCTTGGTTGGTTCAGCCCAGATGCTGTCAACATGGTACAGGAGCATTTGGTACCGATTGCCTTGGCTGGATAAATGCGGGAACCAACCGGTTTGATCTGTGTAGAGGGTGTTATGGGTGTCGTAGGTCCGGATGAAAACGTCTTTTTGTTTAGGGAGGGGCGAAGGCGGTATATCTTGGGGAAGTGTCTGTTTGGTGGATTGTGTGCCTTGTCGTTGGTTCCGCATGTCTCCCTGTTGTGTTTCCTTGGATTGTGGGAAATGTTTGTGGACATTTTTGACAGTGATGAGGGGCCATGTGCTGTAGTTTCCTTTGCGAATGGCAGACAGCCATGTTGATTTAGTGGGGAAACTGGCTGCGGCATGGAGGTATCCTATGGACTGTGCGATGCTGGGTAGTTCATATATGTTGAGTATATGTTCTGTGTTGCATTCTAGGGAGGCTTGTAGGTGTTTGCGGATGTGTGTAGGGGCAGGGACACGGTATCGGGGACTGGTGGATTGTAGTCCACATTTCGAGTCAAGGATGAGAGTGTCGGTGGTTTCATTCACAGTGATGGGACGGAGTGGGACGCGCCAGAGGCCAGTGCATGGGCGTCGATAGCCAGTGAAGACCGTGCGTCCATTATGTTGATGGTGTCGGAGTCATAGAAGTTGACTTCGTGTTTGTCATACACGGCTGTGTAGTTGGCATCATCGCTCTTGCTGCCAATGAGTAGTGTTTTGTGCAGGTTGGGTACGATGTCTGCTGTGTTGGCGGGTGTATGTACATTTAGGAGGAGGTGTGCCTGGGTTGTGGCCGTGGTGGTAGTTCCTGTGGGCAGCATGAATGTCTTGGTTGATGGGACGTTTGAGTGTGTGAATGGGTCATGTAGGGTACCTACTGTGGAGGTGGCGCCGGTGTCGCTGACCGCAGATGGGATGGAGCCGTTGACGATACCTTGTTTGATGGCATGGGGTGACATGCGGGTTGTCTTGCTGTGGATGCTGTTGATGCCTGTTTGCTTGAGTGGGTGAACTGTGCGAGTGTGTTTGTTGGCGCTTGTGAGGCACCAGTGTTTTCTGTTGGTTTTGCGGTGTTGTGGAGGAAGGGTGAAACGGACACGGCGTATGCAGTGTGAAGGTGTAGATAGTGGAGACCAGTAGTTTAGAGTTTCAAACCTGTGTGTGGGATTAACATTGTTTAACATAAAATTAATACTAGGCTCCACAATGTCCTACATCTTGGCAAGGTACCATTGTGGATGTTTGTCCTTGTTCTTCTCAAGGGCAAAACAGGCATCGTCCTCATGGTAGACGTTGCTTTTCTTGCAGGAGTTGCAGTAGCGTGGGCTTTTGGCCATAGTGTTGCGGGTGGTGCATCGTGTTGTGCGTGGAGGGCCGCCGGTGGTGGTACCGGGTGTAGGGTTTTGTTGGTTGGAAGTGAGGAGTGCCATGAACCTGGTTGTTTGGGCAAGGAGTTCTTGCTGTTGCGTTTTGAGTTGATTGAGGCGGTGGTCTTGTGTCGTGGTGCGTGCGGCTGCATGTTCCTGGGTGTGTTCGAGGGCATTTTTGAGACTGTTAGTGTACTCGAGGATGGTTTGATGGTCGTTTGGTGAGAGAGTTCCAAGGGAGGTGGCGCCAATGCTGCTGGCATTGGTGAATGCATTGGCACTTTCGTACCCACCGGTGCGAGCTTCTCGCTCGGCGTTGAACTTCTCCTTGCTCTTGTACAGAGTGACAAAATGAGACTTGGTGGAGGCCCATGTTTTGTCGGTGGAGGGTTTGAGTTCCCATGCCTGCATCTCTTTGGCGTTGAACATGTCTGACGAGTACATGCTTTCGACGTAGTACTGGACCTTGATTGCATTGGGAGCAGGTACGCTGATGTCTCGGCATAGCTTTTAGTGCTTGTCGAGTTTGCGGGCAAACTTTGTGATGTGGGACGAGAGATCCCATTGGACATGGAAAGCGGCCGCCGCCTGTTTCTTCTCCAATGTTGTCATGACGCACCATTCGGTACGTAGATGCTCAAGGATCGTCTTGATGGTCTGGGCTCCATAGCCGATGTAGTCGTCGTCGAGTTCTTTGACATACGCGGCATCGACTGCTTCACGTACAATTTTGTCGACAATGATGGCGTTGACGCTCTCCTGTTTCCAGAACTCTTGGCACTCGAGATTGTGGTCTGCCATGATGCGAGTTCGGTGGGTGAGAGTTGTGTTGTTCGCGAGGCTTGCAGGGATGATAGGAGGTAGGACGAGGCGCATTGTTGTGAGCATGGGGACGTTGGTGACGGTTTGGTACTCCGCGTCGTTGAGGACGAGCACAAAATGGCCGTGTCGCCCACCCCAGCTCGTAGTTTTGACGGCTACAGCAATCTTGGCGAGTTGTTGTTTCAGTACGTTCACGGTGGAATTCGACGGTTGGCCAACAATTTTGTCAATTGGCATGGGTGCGATGATGGACCGGACTGCTTTGTGGATGGCGGCTTCGTTGGCTGTGGGTGACGACATGTTTGTGTTGCAAACGGGTTGGTTGATTGTCGAGTGGTTAGGTTTTTAATTGGTAAAAAATTGTTTGTTATAACTGCTGAGCATAGCGAGATGCATCGATCGTCATCAATGAGGTGATAACTAATTTATGAGAGCTATTGTGCAGTCAATACAGTCCCACGTATTGACGACGCATTTCAATGGCTCTTAGAACGGGCCTTTTTGGGCTAAGGACCTGAGAGAGTACTTACGTGATACTCATATACTGATAGGTACATACATGATTGCACATGGAGAAAATGATGTGTGTTTTGACTGGTTTCGGCTAGTATAGCAAGCACATGGTGCTCGTAACATTGGTATCACTCTTGATTGAGACTATGCTAAACAACACGTACACCTTTCCATGCCTGGTTATATTGCCAAAGCCCTAAAGCAATTTCACCACCCCACACCAACTAGTCCACAACATGCTCCGTTCCCCAGCCTACCTATCAATTATGGCACCAAGAAGCAATACACCATCCCTAGAACCACCTTGCCTCCCCTCAACAAAGCAGACAAATGTTCATCCAACAAGTCTGCTGAAAATTTCTCTTCATGGGGCGGGCTGTAGACCCCACACTCCTTGTCCCATTAGTGCCATAGCCTCTCAATCTGCTCACCCACACCATAAAACAGACACACCAACTTGTAGATTATCTGGCTTCCCATGATGATGCAGTCCTCATCTACAATGCCAGCAAAATGATCCTAGAGGTCCACAGTGATGCCAGTTACCTCTCTGAGCCCAATGCACTCAGCTGAGCCGGCGGCCACTTCCTCCTCTCTACAATGCGGCGGTTCTGCTCAACAACAAAGCCATCCTCAACATTGCCCACATCATCAAACATTTCATGGCATCTGTCACCGAAGCTGAACTAGGAGCCCTCTACATCACAGCCCGTGATGCCATCTACCTCCGCATCATCCTCTAGGCACAAACAACCAGCCACACCCATCCAAACTGACAACTCCATGGCCGAGGGCGTCATCAATGGTAAAGTCCAACCCAAACAAACAAAAGCCATGGACATGTTTTTCCACTGGCTGTGCCATCGCAAATGTCAAGAACAATTTTGAATCTACTGGCGACCATGAAAACTATATGACACTGACTACTGGGCCAAGCACCACCCTGCCACCCACCATCAAAACATTCGCACAGAATTTATCATGCCATACACAGTCATCGGAATGCTACATCTTGACCTCCAACAATGAGCATCACATGCAGCAGCTGCAGCTTAAAGACATAAAACATGCCCTCTTGCAAGGGTGTGATAATGATCTACCATAATACATGTCCCTCTACCTAAGTAGAGTAGGCTCAAGGAGCCATTTGTTTCGCGCAACAGAAGACGTACATCAAATAAAGCTCATAAAATAGAAGATCAGTTAGATTATGAGCACCATGTTGATGCCACCTCTTCTATAATTCCAAAACATGAGCAACCTGTGGATGGTGGAACACTGAAAAAAGGTCATTGATGTAGGAAATCTTTCTTTGATATTTTATTCCACAAGGGATCAAATCAAGTCACCACTAAATGTGGAGAGTTGGGACAAATGTGTAATACTCAGATACTATGGAATTGTTCCCAAATGGTTCATCCACAGTATTGTCTCCAAGGGCCAATGTTTGTTGATCTGCAGCATGTCTGATGATTGACAGTTACATACACTAAATTTTTGATACCCCTGAGTTAATGTCATAAGAAAGTTTGGGCATTCAAACTAAGCAGAGTGACAAAAGCAAGAACGACAGGGCATTATACAATCATGTGCTACATTATTACCCCAGTTTAAACTTAGTCATGGGATGAAAGTGGACGGAGCAAATCGCTATACAAATCATTCCTGTTAGCGGATAATAAATTTAGCTAAGATAAATCGCAATGCGATGATGCAGTGAATATGCATCCTGTTTTGTTCGAGACAAATGCAAAAGATGGATTGGGGATGGAGGAGATGTTATTGAGTGTAGAGGGTAGTTTGTTTGAGGCAGATGGTGATAAGAGTTACGTGCTCGGTGGGGAATGCGGCGAAAATGAAACCGAGGAAGGGAGATGGAGACAAGACCACCCTAAACTTAATCTCGATGTATTCAACCCATCACGCTATGTCATAAGATTAAGGTTCTATCGAATACCCAGCATCTCTCTAAACTCCACATTATCCCGATTATCTTCAAGCCATTGGCGAAATGTGCGGATATCGGGAACGAGCTCCATTGTTCTGGCCACTGCTTGGCGTCGTTTCACCGCCTCGGATTTGTTCATAAAGCGAAACATACTGCCCAAGTCCTTGGCAAAAGTGTCGAGTTTGTACTCCATGTTTGGTTCTTCCTCTGTTGTTGCTGTCCATGTAGATGTATCATTCACGGTCACACATGGTTCGAGGCTGCTCCCCAAAACAGTGACTGTTGCTGATTTTGTCATGAAAAACACTTCTTTGATGATACCAGACGCTTCCCTTAGAGAGAGAACGTCGGTCATTAATGCAATTTCGTGACCGGCAAAGACCTCATACGAGTCCATGATGTTGGCAACTGCAGGACCCAGTTCATCGACACTCATGCATACAACTTTTTCACCATCCTCGTCCGACGACGACTCGCCATCATTCTGTTCTTCCAGAATAATATCATTACGAATCTTCATTGCGAGGGCACGAAAGAAGCTTTCCGAATACACAGGCATGAGCACATAAGTTACACTCAAATTTTTGGTTCGAGCATAGGCTGCCATCCGTGTCTTTCCATCGAATATCGCTCTGCCGCTCTCCATAACATTATCACCGCCACCTTTGTCCAATACGACCCATCCATCCGCATCCTTTAGCTCCTTATCGACATCCTCTACCGACTCTAAGGTACTCAAAACAACATGTCGCACAGTACCCGCTGCCGCACAAGCATCAATCACATTACGAGCACGTTTTTCTTCTTGCTCGCCTCTCTCCGGACCTCGGCATGGCTCCAACTGCTCGAACAACTGCCTACTGTAAAAATCTGTCACCGCAAAGACTCCATCGGCGCCTTTCACCGCTTCTGTGCAGGAATCTACATCGTCAAGGTTTGCAAAGTGAACGGTGACCCTCTCGGGATCGAGAGCTATCAAACTTTGGGCTTCTGCCTCTAGTCTCTCTTGTTGGTTGTCATGGCATTGGTGATCGGTACAAATGCAAGCACGTACCGAGTACTTTTTTCTACTGTCCGCCAACAATCCCTTAATGACTGATTTTCCTTGCATGTAGGTTGCATTGAACACTGCGACGCACTGGATGGGCGTGGCTGTCGGGAAGGACACGAAATTAGATCGAAATATACAAGCTTAAAGTGCGGATCATTCAGGCCAGTTTGATTTCGTGAGGCAATCTTCCATAATGCACGTACCATCCACAGTCAAACCAACCCTTTCAAATGCCTCCTCATCCGAATGCGTCAACAACCAATCCTGAAACGTCTGCGGCTCCCTCCCCCCAAACTCCTTGATAATCTCCGCAGTCTCCTCCACATCCCCCCCATGGGCATACGAGCTCGCCAAAAATTGACACATTTGCGCAAACGCCGGCGCCCCGGGAACCTCCAACGAACTCATTTCCTCCACCGTCAGGGGCGAATAAATGACATCCTTCCCAAACAAATCGGCAAATTGATATGCCACTTCATCCATGGTAATCTTTTCCGCCGACAGCCGAATGTTCCGCCCTTGGTACTTCTGGGGATGCCGAAATACGACGGGGACAATGTATTGTAGGTCGGATACCGAGAGCATGTCCATGGGATGAGAGGGGTCACCGAGACATGCCGAGATGGACCATTGGGCGGGACCTCGTCCCGAGGATGGCGAGGATGCGGTCGTGACGGGAAGAGGTGTGGCGCTGGCGGTGAAATTGGAGTGTAGGAAGGGCAATGTGATTAATGTGACGCTTAGACCGGGAATGATACTGGGCGTCGCTTTTTTGTTGGAATGGAACGGTGAGGGCGATGCGGGGTCGGTCGTTTCTTCCCATGGACTGGGCAGACCGTGAATGAGCGATAGGGCGTACTCTCCTCCACGGCCTTTCCCGGTGTAATGCGGCACGATGCCTCCATCGTCCAAGGGCTTTATATTGAGTAAAACATCGTCGTCAATGCTCCCATCCTGTCGGTATTCAGAGCGCGATCCTGTTCTGCGACGAGCTTCCAGCCATTCCACCAGCCCTCGAACATTCTCCAACATGGAAAACACGACGTGCCTCTCCAACCTATCGTCGCGGCGGCCCTCCCATTCCTCCCTGTGCACACTCACAAGAACATCAAAGAACATTCGAATCGTTTCGTACTCCCTCTCCTCGCTGTCGTGAAGACTGGCATCGGCCGACTCGGTCGGCGGAATGTCCGTGGCAGTCACCAAAAACACGTCCGTGGCTCGCGTTGTTTCCAAAACGTTTCGTAGCGAGGACGGATCGGACAATTCGGCTTGGAGGAGGACGAGTTTGTCCGGGCGACGAGACGCCTCCCCCCCGTCGTCGTCGACATGGTCCCCGCGCACGACCTTCACGTCCAAACGCCGTGCCATGACATCCATCACGTGAGCGGTCACCGCATGCGTCACTCCGTACACCGTGTCGTAGGATTGACTGTCGAGGAGACCGCGTGTCACGAATTGACCTTGATCGCCCGAGATGCCAAAGACGAGTGCCGTCTTCTTTTTGGTGTTCATTCTTTGGTTTGTTGAACTGTTGTTGTAGTCGTAGTAGTAGTAGTAGTTGTTGTTGTTGTTGTTGGTTGGATTGTCTGTTTTGGTTGAATTGTGTTAAGTTTTGTTGTGCCCTTCACTGCTTGATTCATGTGATACATCATAAGTTTTGTGTTGGTGTCAGCAAATTATAATCTTCGCTGTCTGCTTCTTTTTTGTGTCATGTTTTATGGGCGAATGCTGATTTTTCACCGTTCGGGTTCTCATCCACTGTCATCGCTTGTTGTTTCACAAAGTCGCCGGAATTGGGCAAGATACGAGCCCGGAGTTGGGGGAAATATGCTTTTTAAGGGACCCACTTTCACTCTGGCTTGGACCTTCATTTTTTTACTGTTTATCACGTCCCATTCCACAGCATTTTTCTGAGGTTGAGGGAAGTCAGAAAAATAGTCTTCATGGATCAATATTATTGTGTGATAAAATATTTATATTGATAGATAATAGTCCTGTGGTTTTGCTTCTTTTTAGAGGTCTACTAGCTCTAGAGGTAAATATGAAATATATAATTTGATGATACAAGAGAGAGAGTGTGTGTCTCTATGCGAAGACATCACAAACAAAGTCGCCAAAAGGAAATAAAAAATAAAATCAAATGACAATGAAATTGTCATATCAATCACTTCATGACAGGGAAAGATAATACAATGTAAAATGGTGTGTAGAGGGTATGATCTGGGACAGGCGTAATTTCCACACAATTGTCATATTTTGCTAGAGAAGTTTATTTCTGTGATAACACTCTAAATACACACCATGGTTTGGTTGAGTAGTGGCAGTGGATTATAGTTGAACAATATTTCTCACATTGATCATCATGTACCTCTGAGGACTATTTCACTTCATGAAAATAGATGTGACCCTTGGAAATGAGTTTGTTTTGTTAAGAAAAACTATTTTAAACTTATTTTTAAGAAATTATGTAACTGTAAATACATATTCAAGACATAACAGTATTTTAAACTATATGTAGGAAACTACAATTCCTACCTGTGACGTGATGCCATTTTCAACAGCAGTATGGTTTTCAAGAGATTATGTGGAAAATATCATCAATTTTGCTTAAATATTGTTATTGTTTAAAATGTGTTACAAATTTCAAATTTCTTTTCCAATGCTGCTTTGTTTCAATCCATATCACCCATTACTAATGTTGAAATCTTGCACATTAATTCTTGGTTTTGTTGACAGATCTATATGAATGAGAACACACTATTTAACTTGAAGAGACTTTCTTATTCTCATTGACTGTCTCTCCAAGTCCAGTGACATCTGGTAATAATGGGGTTCAATTTGTTGATGAAAGTTTCCTACACATTTTGATCAAACAACACTATTTCTTTATTTATGCTAATGCTCATCTATATTGTAGTTTCCCTCAACCTCACTGATATTAGTTCCATGATGATCACAGAATTCACAAAGAATAATAAAGAATTTAAAATGTAAACTCAAGGGGAGTGTAAACAAAAAAGTGACTTCTCAAGTAACCAACATCAGTTATCCGCATCATCAGTTTCATGTCATGCCAAGGACTGAGGGCAGAGCCAATACCCTGGGGAACATGCACAATAGGTGCGAATTCATTTCTTGCATAAAGGGACCTTACAAATGAATTGGTTGTATGGAAATTTGGACTTTGCAACAAAATCACAGCCAATATGATACAACAGATTCGTAGGGCACTTCATCAATGCATTTGTCACAATAGTGTTCCAGTGTGTTTGCTGTATCTCTCCTTTTATGAAGTAGTCATTTTGAACTCATGGACTTGTCGAGTCAAAAATCCATGAAGGGATAAAAAGGAGGGCATGTTGGTGTGCCATGCATCCAACATCTGCCTGATCTCCAAAAACTTGTCTTTGAATGAAGGAGCTTCCTTGTCAGTGAAAGAGATGTGATAATCAAGAAGCTCCATTCAATGGACTGTCATGTACTTATTGAGCTTGAATGGACATGGGCTTTGGATCTCATCATATTCTTTGTTGGAGAAGAATTGACGTTGAGAGAAATCTTTCAAAGTTGACTTTGGTGAGATGCCTCAGAATTTATGAAGCCTTTCAATGTCGACCTTGCAGAGCAGTAAGACTAGAAGATATCTTTAACAGTTGACTTTGGTGAGATGTCTCCAGTTAAGCAAAGTGTATCAATACAGTGAGGTTGAGGGAACTTGTCTATTTATAAACATATACAATACCTCCCTAGTTGTAATTCAATTGATTGATCCCAGTCATCTCTTTCTCAAAAATAGTCTTATGTCTCGGGGAAGGCTTATTTATCAGAAATAGCATTATAAATAAGACGATTTCTGAGAAAAAAGCCTTCTCCAATAAAAAAGACTACTGCTGAGAAATAAGCCTGTATCCGAGAGCTACGTGAAAATGTACTATTCCTATGCAGAGATGTCTCTTATTTCCGAAAAAGGAGTCTTTTCAGAAAAATAAGACTATCGCCGAGAAATAAGACTATTACCAAGATTTGGAAATAGTCTTATTTCTTGGCGATAGTCTTATTTTTCAGAAATTATAATCAAGGTACGTACTTTCTAATGTAGTGAGATACAATTTGACAATCACTTTACTACCAATTTAATCTCATAGTAGCACGTTCCCTCAACCTCAGTGTAAAAGTATTGGACAATTTACAAGTAATATCACAATCAAAATCAATTGACATGAAAAGAGCCCTGTAGTTCATTGATTTGAGGGAAAAAGTTCATAAGAGGGTTAAGCAACATAAAGTTCATAATCAATATTTTATAATTCTTAATCAACATTACAATTATACATATTTTATAATTGATAACACTTTATATTTATAAAGTCATCCATTTATATTTCCTTATTCTTCCCCTTTGCTACTACTGCGGCTAGAAGAAGAAGAAGCTGATTGTTTCTTCTCGTAGCTCTTCAGCTCCTTCTTCTCTTTTTGTTCCAAGAATTGTTCGAATTTGGTGCAGGCATAAGCAGCCTTGATCCAAGAACCCATTGCTCCACTGGCACGGCTCCATTTTTCATTAAAGTAACCATCTTGTCCCTATCTCTATATTCCCCCACACTCCGCCCACCCTCCAGGAATGATAGATGGTATCATCTATAGCCTCCTCCGCACATACTACCATCAGAACAGTCACTATTCTGACTTCCTCCACTTCGCGAAACTCCTATTTCAAAGCCACGTCTCACAAGGATGGGATCCAAAAACCCTTCAAAAGATCTTCGCAAAAGCATGGAATAAACTCAAAGCAAGAAATGAGAACCCCGCTCCACCAAGTGACTCAACCAGCAATGAAGAACTCCTATTCTTCCATATGCAATTCCATCCCAACGATATTTCTCGAAGGGATATAAGGAAAATCTACGATGAAACCTGCGAAGAAACCTTCAAGACAGAAATAGGTATTAACAGGCTTATCATTGCCTACTCCCCCCCAAAACAATTGGGAATGTCATCGCGAAAGCCAAACTGTTGAAACAGAGGAACAAAAGTAAGTAGACATATTACGGGGAGCTACCTGACACGTAGACTCCCCCTACTCTTCCCACCTTATTTGGGCACTGTATGCTGTCAGCACAGCTGACAGCATCGACAGTGCCCAAACAGGTGGGAAAAGTATCTACTTCAAGTTCATTCTTTTTCGTTCTTTCTTGTCATAAAAGCACCCCAGATACCTCAAGATAGAACCAGAACAGCCCCCCATGTATCAAACTCCCTTTATGTTCCCCAAAGGACACGATGAGCCTCATGTCCGTGAGATACAAGTATCCTGACTACCATGCAAACTACAAGTAAAATCACGAGGAACCTCAGATACACTCACTGATTTAAGATGGAAACAGTTAGCAAATAACGAAATTGTGCTTACTCCATCGAGCTCACAAATTTTCAGAATTGACCTGAAGAAGACTTCGAAACTACTTCGAGTCCTAAAGTAGTCGTCGTAATTCTAAACCTACGCACTTATCTGGGTAAAAATTTGCTTCTAATTTAACTACAAACGCCTCCGAAACCATCAAAAGCAAACCTGCGAACCATGTTAACAACACTTGCAACTCCACGCTCTCAACAACCTAGCACATCGTTAAACAAGGGTTCCGGCGGCTCCGCCGCCGGAAGGGGCTCCGCCCCTTCCCCCACCGCTAACTCCACGTCCAATTCTGCAAAGAAAAAAGACAAAGAGCTAACCGGTAAGGAGATTGCAGAAAAACTCAAAAACGGGAGACTCACCTCTCTCGCTGAACATCTGGAGTCGCTACCCAGGCAAGTTTCAACAGTCATCAAGGAACAAGCCACCACGATGCTCGACCTCTTTCTAGAAATAGTCCAGAGGAAGAGAGCCCTAGACAGATTCAACACGAAAGTGAAGAATACTGCTGGAGCCGAAGAACTGTTAAGCCCCACGCTGCTGCCGCCTCAAAAACCCTGTAACTGGCAGCCGATCTGTGAAGGACTCACTTGATTTTAAACAGATCGTGAGCGACTATGACGAGATCATCAAGATTTATCAAACGTCAGCAAGAGACTTACTCTTAAAAGCCGCCAAGCTTGAGGTGTCAACCCGCGAGAAATCCCTGAAGGACATGGTGATCACAAATCTCTTGGCCCTCTCCATGAACTTCGCCATCGAAGAACTAACCAAGATGAAAATTGTGCATCCATCAACCACATTTTCCCAGCCCGACAAGGTAACAGCCTACCAGGCAACTCGCACATACATCGCATCACTTGATACAAACACACTCAAAGCTCTAAACTTCGCCTCGATTGTCGACATCAAGAGCGCCCTAGACGCAGTAGTGCACAAAGAAGGGATAAGTCTTGTCAACTACGAGCAAAGAGCATCAGAAGATGACAAAAACGCACTCAGTGCGATTACCAACAAACTCACCCTCATCTTCCCTAAAATGTCCACCAAACTCTGGCACAACATTCAAGAGACGGACATCCTCCGCCAAGTAAATGCTGCCCAAACCATCTTCAACCAAAACAAACAGCAAAACACGGCAAACGAGCTCACTGCCGAAGCCATCACACAAGAGACCAATCTGAGCAGCACTCAGCTTATTGCCGTCGTCAAGGACATCATCAAGAAGGAATTCAAGACTCAAGCAACCAACAAGCGAAAAAACTCTTCGGCGGGCGCCAAAACCCCGGCACCCAATGCCACAAAGAGTGGTCAAAGTTCCAAAAGTCTCCAGGAACAAAAAACAAAGAGTCTACCAAGAAATCCTCTCCAACCTTGAAAAAACGCAAGAGGAACCACACGAACCCCCAAGCAAACTCCAAGAAAAGCCCCCAGGCCAACAAGCAAGGAAAAGAGGAAATCACGAAGGATCAGTCTCCGACGCAAGAAACAAACGCCGTCGCACGAAGTAGTGGTCGCAACAAAACAAACAAATGTTACAAACACTCATATCCTTCATAAAACTTCTGCATTCAAACAACTCCTCCTCAAAAAATACGGGTTCCTAGCCGATCCAAAACTCCCCACTTGGCAAAACGTCCAAAACATCATCAAACAAACACCTGCCGAACTTTACTTCATCCAGCCAAAAAACAACTCGATCTTCTCCTTTGTCCCCAAAGAAGCAATCCCCCAAGGCACACTCTCGCTCCTCAGCCTCGGTCTCAAGTTCTGTATCAAGGCAAGTCATCCCACAAACAAACTCGACAAGAGCCTCGAGCGCTTCACAAGCAACATCAGAACAAAATACTTCATTAACAACAACGAACTTCGAGAAAAGGAAAACAACTTCATTCCCCAACTCTATCTTCCCAATCCATTTTGGAGCCCCCAAGCAAGTCAAGAAGTCGAAAAAGCACTCGCAACTTTCAAAAGCAAAATCTGCAACAAACAACGAGCCATCAAAAAATACTCAAGACCCAACTTGACATGCCTCCAAAACCACGCCCTCCGCTCCCTCGTCGATCACCCCCAATTCATCATCGTCCGATCGGCAAAAATTCATCAAGCAAGTCCTAGAAGAACACCTGAACAACAAACAGGTGTATCAAAACATCACAAACACGATCAAAGAGCACATCAAGGACCTATCCGACCGCTTTCAAGACTTCTGCGACAAACACGAAGAGGCACTAGGCAAATTTGTCCTTACCTTCTTTGACCGCAGCCAACTAGCCCACGGCGATAACATCGCACGCTTCCGGGCCACGGCCAAAGTCCACAAAACTCCCATCAAACTGAGGCCCATAGTCGCGAAAGTCGGTACAACTGTTGAATCAGTCAGTAAATGGCTTGACTGGACTCTACAGCGTGATGAAACAAGAGCTCCCCTGGTGCCCCAAGACAGCTCTACATTTAGAGATAGGGTAATGCAAGTCGAACTGCCCCCAACAGCAAGACTTGTAACTTTCGACGCAGTGTCTATGTACTCAAACATAGACCTAGACCACGCAAGATCAGTTATGAAGGGCTGGATCGAGTCATATGTCCCCCAAGATGGAGAATCCCCCCTTCCTCCAACAGATACCATCCTAGATGCGCTCGATCTAGTCATGCGTCACAACATCATGCAATTTGGTGACTCCTACTTCAAGCAACTAGTAGGTACAGCCATGGGAACATCATCGGCAGTCACCTTTGCTAATCTCTATTTTGGAAAACACGAGAAAGACACGATACTGCCCACATTCCTCAAGAACTTGAAGCGAATATCCTTCTACGCACGATTCGTAGATGATGTCTTCCTAATCTGGAATGGACCATGTGATGACACCTGGGATTCACTCATCAAGACCTTCGATGACTTTGGAATCTTAAAATGGGAGACTTCACTACGATCATCAAGTGTGACCTTCCTTGATCTCACAGTCACACCAAGAGAATCCCGAATCACCACAAGAACTTTCCAGAAAGAGAACAACCCCTATCTCTATATTCCCCACACTCCGCCCACCCTCCAGGAATGATAGATGGTATCATCTATAGCCTCCTCCGCACATACTACCATCAGAACAGTCACTATTCTGACTTCCTCCACTTCGCGAAACTCCTATTTCAACGCCACGTCTCACAAGGATGGGATCCAAAAACCCTTCAAAAGATCTTCGCAAAGCATGGGATAAACTCAAAGCAAGAAATGAGAACCCCGCTCCACCAAGTGACTCAACCAGCAATGAAGAACTCCTATTCTTCCATATGCAATTCCATCCCAACAATATTTCTCGAAGGGATATAAGGAAAATCTACGGTGAAACCTGCGAAGAAACCTTCAAGACAGAAATAGGTATTAACAGGCTTATCATTGCCTACTCCCGCCCCAAAACAATTGGGAATGTCATCGCGAAAGCCAAACTGTTCGAAACAGAGGAACAAAAAGTAAGTAGACATATTACGGGGGAGCTACCTGACACGTAGACTCCCCCTACTCTTCCCACCTTATTTGGGCACTGTATGCTGTCAGCACAGCTGACAGCATCGACAGTGCCCAAACAGGTGGGAAAAGTATCTACTTCAAGTTCGTTCTTTTTCGTTCTTTCTTGTCATAAAAGCACCCCAGATACCTCAAGATAGAACCAGAACAGCCCCCATGTATCAAACTCCTTTATGTTCCCCAAAGGACACGATGAGCCTCATGTCCGTGAGATACAAGTATCTGACTACCATGCAAACTACAAGTAAAATCACGAGGAACCTCAGATACACTCACTGATTTAAGATGGAAACAGTTAGCAAATAACGAAATTGTGCTTACTCCATCGAGCTCACAAATTTTCAGAATTGACCTGAAGAAGACTTGAAACTACTTGAGTCCTAAAGTAGTCGTCGTAATTCTAAACCTACGCACTTATCTGGGTAAAAATTTGCTTCTAATTTAACTACAAACGCCTCTCCAACCTATCGTCGCGGCGGCCCTCCCATTCCTCCCTGTGAACACTCACAAGAACATCAAAGAACATTCGAATCGTTTCGTACTCCCTCTCCTCGCTGTCGTGAAGGCTGGCATCGGCCGACTCTGCCGGCGGAATGTCCGTGGCAGTCACCAAAAACACGTCCATGGCTCGCGTTGTTTCCAAAATGTTTCGTACCGAGGACGGATCGGACAATTCGGCTTGGAGGAGGACGAGTTTGTCCGGGTGACAAGACCCCTCCCCCCCGTCGTCGTCGACATGGTCCCCGCGCACGACCTTCACGTCCAAATGCCGTGCCATGACATCCATCACGTGAGTGGTCACCGCATGCGTCACTCCGTACACCGTGTCGTAGGATTGGCTGTCGAAGAGACCGCGTGTCACGAATTGACCTTGATCGCCCGAGATGCCAAAGACGAGTGCCGTCTTCTTTTTGGTGTTCATTCTTTGGTTTGTTGAACTGTTGTTGTAGTAGTAGTAGTTGTTGTTGTTGTTGTTGTTGTTGGTTGGATTGTCTGTTTTGGTTGGATTGTGTTAAGTTTTGTTGTGCCCTTCACTGCTTGATTCATGTGATACATCATAAGTTTTGTGTTGGTGTCAGCAAATTATAATCTTCGCTGTCTGCTTCTTTTTTGTGTCATGTTTTATGGGCGAATGCTGATTTTTCACCGTTCGGGTTCTCATCCACTGTCATCGCTTGTTCTTTCACAAAGTCGCCGGAATTGGGCAAGATACGAGCCCGGAGTTGGGGGAAATATGCTTTTTAAGGGACCCACTTTCACTCTGGCTTGGACCTTCATTTTTTTACTGTTCATCACGTCCCATTCCACAGCATTTTTCTGAGGTTGAGGGAAGTCAGAAAAATAGTCTTGATGGAACAATATTATTGTGTGATAAAATATTTATATTGATAGATAATAGTCCTGTGGTTTTGCTTCTTTTTAGAGGTCTACTAGCTCTAGAGGTAAATATGAAATATATAATTTGATGATACAAGAGAGAGAGAGTGTGTCTCTATGCGAAGACATCACAAACAAAGTCGCCAAAAGGAAATAAAAAATAAAATCAAATGGCAATGAAATTGTCATATCAATCACTTCATGACAGGGAAAGATAATACAATGTAAAATGGTGTGTAGAGGGTATGATCTGGGACAGGCGTAATTTCCACACAATTGTCATATTTTGCTAGAGAAGTTTATTTCTGTGATAACACTCTAAATACACACCATGGTTTGGTTGAGTAGTGGCAGTGGATTATAGTTGAACAATATTTCTCACATTGATCATTATGTACCTCTGAGGACTATTTCACTTCATGAAAATAGATGTGACCCTTGGAAATGAGTTTGTTTTGTTAAGAAAAACTATTTTAAACTTATTTTTAAGAAATTATGTAACTGTAAATACATATTCAAGACATAACAGTATTTTAAACTATATGTAGGAAACTACAATTCCTACCTGTGACGTGATGCCATTTTCAACAGTAGTATGGTTTTCAAGAGATTATGTGGAAAATATCATCAATTTTGCTTAAATATTGTTATTGTTTAAAATGTGTTACAAATTTCAAATTTCTTTTCCAATGCTGCTTTGTTTCAATCCATATCACCCATTACTAATGTTGAAATCTTGCACATTAATTCTTGGTTTTGTTGACAGATCTATATGAATGAGAACACACTATTTAACTTGAAGAGACTTTCTTATTCTCATTGACTGTCTCTCCAAGTCCAGTGACATCTGGTAATAATGGGGTTCAATTTGTTGATGAAAGTTTCCTACACATTTTGATCAAACAACACTATTTCTTTATTTATGCTAATGCTCATCTATATTGTAGTTTCCCTCAACCTCACTGATATTAGTTCCATGATGATCACAGAATTCACAAAGAATAATAAAGAATTTAAAATGTAAACTCAAGGGGAGTGTAAACAAAAAAGTGACTTCTCAAGTAACCAACATCAGTTATCCGCATCATCAGTTTCATGTCATGCCAAGGACTGAGGGCAGAGCCAATACCCTGGGGAACATGCACAATAGGTGCGAATTCGTTTCTCGCATAAAGGGACCTTACAAATGAATTGGTTGTATGGAAATTTGGACTTTGCAACAAAATCACAGCCAATATGATACAACAGATTCGTAGGGCACTTCATCAATGCATTTGTCACAATAGTGTTCCAGTGTGTTTGCTGTATCTCTCCTTTTATGAAGTAGTCATTTTGAACATGGACTTGTCGAGTCAAAAATCCATGAAGGGATAAAAAGGAGGGCATGTTGGTGTGCCATGCATCCAACATCTGCCTGATCTCCAAAAACTTGTCTTTGAATGAAGGAGCTTCCTTGTCAGTGAAAGAGATGTGATAATCAAGAAGCTCCATTCAATGGACTGTCATGTACTTGTTGAGCTTGAATGGACATGGGCTTTGGATCTCATCATATTCTTTGTTGGAGAAGAATTGACGTTGAGAGAAATCTTTCAAAGTTGACTTTGGTGAGATGCCTCAGAATTTATGAAGCCTTTCAATGTCGACCTTGCAGAGCAGTAAGACTAGAAGATATCTTTAACAGTTGACTTTGGTGAGATGCCTCCAGTTAAGCAAAGTGTATCAATACAGTGAGGTTGAGGGAACTTGTCTATTTATAAACATATACAATACCTCCCTAGTTGTAATTCAATTGATTGATCCCAGTCATCTCTTTCTCAAAAATAGTCTTATGTCTCGGGGAAGGCTTATTTATCAGAAATAGCATTATAAATAAGACAATTTCTGAGAAAAAAGCCTTCTCCAATAAAAAAGACTACTGCTGAGAAATAAGCCTGTATCCGAGAGCTACGTGAAAATGTACTATTCCTATGCAGAGATGTCTCTTATTTCCGAAAAGGAGTCTTTTCAGAAAAATAAGACTATCGCCGAGAAATAAGACTATTACCAAGATTTGGAAATAGTCTTATTTCTTGGCGATAGTCTTATTTTTCAGAAATTATAATCAAGGTACGTACTTTCTAATGTAGTGAGATACAATTTGACAATCACTTTACTACCAATTTAATCTCATAGTAGCACGTTCCCTCAACCTCAGTGTAAAAGTATTGGACAATTTACAAGTATATATATATATACTTAAAATATTACCAACTATACTAGGCGAAGGCATACACTAGACGGTATTTTCGATTGCCAAACTGGAACAGTACAGCAAGGTCGCCAAGGGCAACGAAGCAGGGCTTCCATCGGCAAGAGTGCCGGTAAACGGTCGATGGTGCAACCGCAACACCTGGGGCCGGAGAGGCCTTTTATGAAAGTCAAGGACAAATAGGAGAAGGAGAAGGAGTACGACCTCGTCGTCTCCGCTTTCGTCGTTTATTGGATGCTAACTCAGTTTCCAAGGACGCGATGCTGGGGCGGATGCGCGGCGTAGGAGCGACGAGGTCACCAAAAATGGAATGGAGGACAGGGTGTTGTGTGAAGGGCCTGGCGCGGGGCGCTGGAGGTTGGGTGGGACGTGTAGAGAGGGGGCTTGTTGAGGCGCGGGTAAGACGTTGTCGTAAACGAAGGCGGTGTCGAGGGGAGTAGGTGTTGCAGGTCTGGCGTTCGTTCAGGCGGTGTAGGCGGCGGCCAGCGGTGCGAGCGGCTTGAATAGCAGCAATCCAGTGCTCTTGGTATGAGGTGTCTGCATTACGCAGATCCTCGATGTCGCAGTCGAGGAGGAATTGGGAGTCCCGGGGTACTTCTGACGTAGGGATATCGTGGAGTTGCTCGATAGCTCTGATCATGTCGTGTTGTTTGGTGGAGACGAGGAAGCCATGTATTTTGTCATGTAGGGTGATATTACGGAAGAGCCACTGCGTGTGGGTAATGTTTAATAGGTGGTGGATAAATTTAGTCATCCAATCTCTTCCATTCAACTTGGTGTTCGCCCTGCTAAGTAGCGCTGTTGTATCTCGAGGAACTTCTTGGATACTTTGCCCTCTAGGAAGTGGGTCCAACCAATGCGGTCTTGTTCTTCCGCCAGGTGTTTAATCATGGGAGAGAAGCGGAGACGGAGGTAGGGAGGGGCGTAGGAGGGAAGGACCGCGAATTTGACTTTATTTCGGCCGAGGAGGTAACGAGGGATCCAAAAGGCCAGATCTGGGTGAGTAGCCGGCCCGTCGAGCCATGTAGCAAGAGCCGTGGCGCTCTCGATGAACTGACGCGTCCGTTCATGGTTAAAGCAAAGATTCAAGTGGAGGGCGTCCTCTTCGGGAAGAAGGCAGTTAGGACAACAATCGTCGGAGGTGCCTGCGTAACGTGACGTCATGAGACGCGTGCCACAGAATCCGGAAGCCTGTTTTGCGAGCCAAATAGCATACATCTTTGACTTTTTTTCAAGGGCGTGATCTAAAGAGCGCCAGTCGACGCTGTCAAAGGCTAATGCCGTCCAGCCAAGGTTGTGGACATAAAACTGGCGGGCTTCGACTAATCCCAGTTCAAAACGTGCTGGCTCAGCGAGGTCGCTGGTGGCTTTAATACCATGAATGAAAATGGCCGCTTTTTTCACGCGGGAGAGATTGGAGGGCAGGGTCTCGTGTAGATTGTGTACCCTGGAGGCGGGCACCCTTTGCCCAATTGTCGCACAGGACATTCAGTTTTTCGATTAAAGTCAAGTGGTACCACAATTTCTTAGTATCCGCGTGTCCGTAAATATGGTGATAAGTAAACGGAGAGGGTAAAGTATGCTTAATGTTGCGGAGCAAACGGAGGAGATCAGCATGTTTAGAGCCAGGTGGAATGCGGCGGCGATGCTGGCGGGCTCGTCCCAGGGCGCGTTCATTGTCACAATGGATAGTGCCGAAGTGGCCATCCAATGCGTAGTGCTTCTGCAACGCGAGTGCCATGAGGTGGAGAGCCGTAAGGCCGAGGAGTTCACCACGGTACGCGCTCGCATCGGGGGAAATTTCGTAGAAGGAGCCGCGAAGGAATGATTGGGTGTCAGGGCAAAAGATGATCCAACCGGCACTGGAAATAGTGGGAGATCGTATACGGTCAAAAGAGCCATCTGTCACCCATTTAGCTTTACCATGTCGGACGGCATCAACAACGTGGGAGAAAGAACCCTTTAACTCGACGCTCTCCCACATCCATGTGCCACCCCATGAGTGTAAGAAGGTGTAGAAGTCCTGGAGATGGGGTTGGGCGGTAGGCAGGTCTGATCCTAACCCGAGGAGGCGGACGGCGCCATCTGGCTGTCGTTCCACAGAACAATGGACGTAATGGTGAAGGTCGGGGGTCACCGAGACATGTCCTGAGAGGGAGTAGAGGGAGGAGGATCGCAGGCGGGAACAGGAGTTGGGGTGGAAAAGGCGTGCCCCGCCGTTGATGCGGTGGAGGAGGAGATCAGTGGTCTTATGTTTATACCATTCGTGGATGCGGTGGGTAGAGTGGAGCCAGCGACCCATTGGGCGGTGAAGTTTAAAACTGGGACCAGTATATTCAACCCAAAATTGCACCCAGTAATACCAGTCAGTAGGACTGGGGCGCTCCTGTGGGAAATCATAGGCAGATTGTGGTGGATGGGTATCGATACGCCTTGGATGAAAAGAGGATCGATGTAGCGCCCATCGGCAGTACAGATATCAGATAAGAAAAGCGCCTTTAAGTTGATGCGGCAGCGATTCCATGAGGTGAAGTTAGACCAGTTGGGGCGTAGGGATGCGGAAAATGTCGGTAGGAGCTGGTCACCCTCTCGTGGATTGGGGATGCTATCATACTCTAGGGTGAAGCGGAAGCCAAAAATAGAAAGGGATTGCCAAAAGGAGCGGATCCAAGATGGGGTAAGGTAGGAACCAATGGGATCAAAGGGGTGGTTCAGGGGGCAATCACGGAAACCGGCCTCTAACTGTACTAATTGTAAACACGCTCGGAGCACCACGCCTATTGCGTGCGGGAATCGGTGTTGTAGGAACATATTGGCCCGCGATAAAGAGTTCTACCGGAAACTAAACAATCCAATGCCACAGAAAGCGGTGTATCGTACGCCAACCTTTTTGATTGTGCGCGCGACCCAAGTGTGGGAGCATGAAATAATTCTCGTCCTGGAGGAAGTCAGCTATGTCGTTGGCGTCTGCCGGGAGGCATCCTAGGCCATATCGAAGTCCCGTCCAGAGTTGGTAAGTGTAGCTTACCCATACGAATGTGGCAGGTAGTTTACCTGATTGGATTCGATGTGACCACTTATCGACCTTTGCCTTCAGCTTTGCGAGTTGTGCAGTGGAAGATCCGTCCGGAGCGGTATAAACGCCGAGTTTCTTTAGCGGTCGCCGCCGCGAAAGTTCAAAAGGTGCTGCGCCGGTATCACAGGGGATAGTAAAGTCATAGCCAAGTGATTTAACATCAACGTATGTCCATTGGCCAGTGTCGTCCCAGTCAAAAGCCGTGAGATACCCGTGGCATTTCTCAGGTTTCGCACCGCCCCCTGTTTGTCGAAGAAGATCGCCCCATGAGTTGATAGCAGATTGTGTCTTTTGCCATTGGTCGTAGACTGAAACAGGGTTCTCGGCGAGGACGAAGAGGTCTGTATCATCAACGTAGGGAGGCCGATGATATGGGCAACTTCTCGGGAGATGGGACAACGGAGGGATGCGGTGTGGTCTCGTTTACGTTGAATGCGAACCAGCAGGGAAGAGACAAGAGACCAACAATGGGAGGCAGCTCTGTTTCCTTGATTTAACCCATGCATGCGATGTGTGGAGTGATCGCCTCCCATGTACCTTTTGACTCGCCCGAAGCCGGTGCGGATGTAGTATTTCATCGTCATGATAGTGAGAAGCATTGCCGCTATAGGGCCTTGTGGCATGCCAAGGGACCACAGCAGGAGGGCCAGGAGGATGTGGTTGACCCTGTCGTAACAGTTGGCGGCGTCTGCGAAATAGTGGAAGATGAGATGCGTCGCAGTCGAGTGTAATCGTAATATAATATCTTGTGAAAACGCCGCCTTCTGCGGTGCATTGTTTCTCGCCATTTGTTCCTCAGGAATAAATCCGATCGTTCTGGCACGATCCATCATGCGGCCACCGAACATGACTCCACTGTGGAAATTGTCGTCAGCTTCCTTCAGGAGGATTGCTCTGAGTTTGCCAACAAGGGCACAGCCTAGTTTCTTTTCAATCATAACCATAAGGACGTTGCGCCACCGGGTGGGTGGAGACCCAGTGCGGGCAATGAGGCTGATTTTCTTTGCGAGCACTTTCGACATGAGTGGAGACTGAGCAGCGGCCATGTAGTGGCCGAAATGGACGCCGCACATAGAAGAACCAGTCTTTTCCCTAGCCCGAGACCAAATGGAACGGAACTCCGCGGAGAAATTTCAATATTGATGTGATTGTTGGCGAATTGTTCACCCAGCTCACCGATTTCTGCAAGAAGCGCCGACGTTGCATCTGAAACATCAGGTGGAGGAGTAAAGTTGCCGCCTCTGATACTTTCGCCAAGAGGAGTAAAGCCAAGGTGACCGAGTTGTGGGGTCAAGGATGAGTTGCTAATATCGGCGTATAGCCCTGCGAGGGAAAATCTATCTTCTGTCTCTGTGAAGATGGTGTCAACCACCTGGTCCTCCGTTGTGTATTCTATGGTGGTGCCATTGTTCTCGATTTCAACGCGCATTAGCGCACCTGGATGGGGATCTCGAACGGTCCAGTTAATCCGCTTCCACATCGATATGTTGGCCTCCCTTGAAAGTTTTTGTCTGATCTGTGTGGCTGCGTCCAGTCGCCTGCCTCCGTTGCCCGTTGCGCCCGAAGGAGGAGGTGTTCTCTTCGTAACCATTTGCCCTGGGGTTTCAATGCAGCCTTTCGTTCCTTAGCCGCTTGACGTAAATGGATAAGTTCGTCTAGGCTCTGGTTGCGAGGTTGTGGGATCCCCTTTTTCCGTGCAAAGCGGCAAAGATTACCGTCGTTCTTTGTCTTTTTCCCCAATTTCCTGCGTATGAGGGCCGAAAGTATCCGGTGCGCTCATGCCAGTATTTTGTCACTAGGCTGTACTCTGTGTCAATCTTGTAGATCTTGCGGCATTTGGCCTCAGCGTGTCGTTGAATTTGGATGATCTGCTGGTCAATTGTTTCTAGTGCTCGTTCAATTTCTGGCGGGACTGGGTAGCTGGAAGTAATAGCGCTGATTTTGTTCAATCTCTCCCAAATACGATGCCGGGACCATTGTGCCTCAACGATTTCGCGGTAGGTCGCGACTGCAGTGGTGTTTGCCATGATCAGACGGCGGCAATCGGGGCGGATAATGCGGTGTGTGTAGAGGCCAATAGAAGAACGGGAAGTGACATCAATCAGGAAAGGGCGATGGTCTCCTATCCCCTCATGGAAAGAAAGCAGTTGCACCCCTGTGATCTCCAAACCAGGTGATCCCCAACATTCTTCAATGCATTCCGAGCCTTCGACGTGCGTGTTGGGAACCCTACCAAGCAGGCGATGAGCCCATGGTATGAAACCCAAATCTGCCAGTCGAGAACACAGGGGGCCATCGATCACATTCTCATTGGCGTCCATGTACAAAAGGATACGATCGCCGCCTGACAACCAAGTCTTTAGCTGTTTGAGGAGATCTTGTCGCATGAGGCCCCGTGGTGTACTGTTGTGCATGTCATTGCGCTGAAGGAAACGGATCGCCTGCTGATAAATAGTCTTAAGACCTTTAGGCTTACCCCGCCAACATTGTAGGCACAGACGAAGTCTTGTTCTGATACCTGGGGAGGCTTGCAAGACCGTTGGACGTCCAGCGACCTAATCCTCGCCAATCACTGCAGCCATTAGTTTTCTTGACATACTGGCAAATCTCATTAAGCATGAGAATGGCGCATCCGCCTGCTGGGCGCGCGTATCGAAATCATCATGTTTGTTGTGTGTCCAGCTAGCTCGGGATGTGGAATCCTCTAGCGCTAACAAATGTTGTAAGGTCTCTGACGGTTTAAGTTTATTCATGCGTAGGCCATGTTCACACATAAGAATCCCATTAAAATTATATTCTTGCTTAATCGCTCTGATCTGATCAGCCTTGAAGTTTTTGACTTTGTTTGTGGAGATGTTGTTGATGTTGGCACACAGAAATCTGTAGACTCCATCTGGTCGCGCTCTTGGGTATGTGGCCAAAGGTCGGAACAACACGCTTCGAAAGATAAGAAGAGAGTCGTTGTTCGGGCGGCGATTACTGCTGGGGGTAATCGTTCCTCCATGTTCTTTTCCGTAATATACTCCCGTACACATTGATGGATTTCGCCTTCTGATACCGCTCCTTGGCGTTGCCGTAGTCGCTGTTGGAGGATATATTTTATATCATCATATGATAATGAGCTGTTCCCCAGGTCGGATGCCGACCATTGAGCAGTGCGTTCTCGCCAAGTTGCTGCCCGGCGAGCCGATTGACGACAGCGCGTCATTCGGCCTGCCCCCCCTGTATCATCACTATTACAATTCGCGTTTGTCCCGGCTGCTTTCCCACGAGTGATGGAGCGTGGGGTACAGCCCCGCGAAATCAGCCACCCGTGCCCTCTGCCCGGGGAGCATCAGGGATGGTGGCGTCCTGCGGGAGATGGTGGGCATCTTCCACGTGAGCTCCACTTTCAATGGGAAGCTCGACGGCCTGCTCACAGATTGGGCGAGGGCTTTCTAGTCTTTGGGAGGTTTCGGGGGGCTTGGGGCCAGGAGTACGCATAACCGACCTGACCTCTTCTTCGAGATTAAGAATATCCTGGTTATTGATTGCTAACTCCTCTTCCACAGCTTGAGCCTGTTCGGCCACGGAGGGGTCGGACCCTCTTTTGGCAGAAAGGGCGGATCGGCGTTCAAGTTAAAGCTGTATCTACAGCTAATAAAGTATAGAACTTTTCTGCGAGAGGTACGAGTGGATGGTATTTGATTGCTGGCGGATAGCGCTAATAGATTATCCCTGAACTCGTCATTGTCTGGGAAAAGTTGGCGGATGGACGCTTTGCTCAAAATCGGTCTCAGCTTCATCTTCAGGGGGCTCCTCGTAGTCGTCGAATTCTATCTCCTCTTCACCAGAAGCGGAGCTCCTATCATCCTCATCCATTGCTTCGACCGGGCGCCAGCTGGAATGGGTGGTAGCCGGGGTAAAATCAAGTCTCGTGTTGGGCCACGTCAACCAAGGCGCCCAAATCTTCTTCAATTTCAAGGAGGGCTTTCAATGCTGTCGCCCTCGAGATGTGTCCTCACTGTGATGGTATTCTTCCTCATCGTGCATGTCTTCTCGTGCGGCCGTCATGTGTGGCAATGGTGCTGTTGTCATCTTGCCCCTCGAGACCGAATTGGTAGTGTTGAGGCTCTTGAGGGAGAGCCCTTCCTCGAAATTAAATGCCATCATGTCTCCTACGTCGGCAGCATCCAAGTCTTGGAAGGAATCAGGCCGGCCGAGACTCATGTCGATCCAACTATTTTGGAGCTGACGGAGGTGGAGGTCATCATCAGAGATGTGGGTGGACGTTACTACACCAGTCTTTTGTCCCATGTGGAATCTTGAGCAGCACGGACGGATTCAGTGGAAAAGGACTTGGTGAGGAGTTTGGAGATAGACTCTTTAGCCCAGCCGAGTTCTTTTAAGTACCCATTCATCCAACCGGCAGGGTGGGAGCTAAGATTTTTGGAATAAGCAAGTGGGACGATAGAGGATACAGCTGCTGAAGCCCTGTCCATTTGCCTTGCGGCACATGCCGTGGAATACTTGGACAGGGCCATCTGCGCCAGGGACAGTCAAGGAATGGAGGATGCTACGGACCGTGGCCGTGGCAGGACGTCTGTCTGAGGAGCGTGTATTGCGTTTCCAGTAAGATACCGAAACCGACGTCTGGGTTGATAAGATCTTCGAGGGCTAAGATGCCCATCGAGAGCTGAACTGAGTGGCTGCTCAAAAGCATCTCGTGATATTTCTCCTTACGGTTTCATCGTCGGCATCCTTTTCGGGAGCCCTGACTGTATTGGCGTATGGCCCAAAATCAGCATTAATCATCTTCGAGCGTTTGTAGATTTTAACAGCTCGTTCCACTTGGTCGATGTGGGTCGTCGAACACATTAGAATCCAAACTATTTTGTAGCTTGTGTCAACGCCATCCTTGCGGGCTTCCCAGATGCCATTGTAGGGGTAGTCCTTTTTCATGACAATGGTAGGCATTTTGTGTCCACGGGCTTCCAATCTCAGTTCACTCTCGGGATCACGCTGTATTCTTGTTTCTGGATCTGGTTGAGGCGGGACCAGATGAATGTTGACATAGATTTCTCGGCGAATTTATTGCTCAGACAGATGAAGGTGAGGCGGGCTTCAGAGGAAATGGTTTGGCATTTGCTGAATGAGAGGTGGGACGTCATGGTCCAAGAGGGTCAACCGCCACTTTTTATTGACAGTATATCGATCATGGGGATATCTGATTCCAACCATCATTGAAAACATGATTTTCTTTGTCTTGCCTTCTTTGATGGTTCGGCCCTACCCACCTTCGTTTCTCCAGAATGAAAGTATTCTTCCATTTCGACGTGTTCTGTGGGCATATGTGAGGCTGAGCTGAGGGGGAACTCATCAGGTGACTGGTGAATGCGTGTGGACTTTGCACCTGGTACTTTTTGGAACATCGACAAAGCTGTCCCCAGTTTGCCATACACGATTGGGCGAATGTGTTGGCCTTTTTCATGGAGAAAGCCTTCAACAAAACCACGGTGAGCGAGGGGGTAGGCGTTTGGGGAACCGGGGTGGATGCAGGAGTGGACGTGGGTTCGGCTGCAGCAGTCGTTTTCTTCGTGAGCTTTTGTCTTTGGCTTTTTCGTTGGGGGAGGCTGAAGGTGAGTTCGAGTGGTAGCGCTGTAGAGATTGGCGCATAATGCTCGGAGCATTCGGATTTGCCTAAGGGAGCAGTGGCCGCGTGGGGGTTGAGACGGTGGTGCGTTTCGTGCCTGATGTAGGAGTTTGGAATACGCCGGCGTGACATGACGATTGTGACGGTAGCGGATCGATCGTTATCGGCGAAGGAAGCGTGTTATCGGCGGGGCGAACAGCGATGATGTGGGGAGGAGATTCGAGTGACGGAGTGTGACGGAGGCCGGTGGCCGCGATGCGCTGGACGGAGAAGACCGGAAGCGCCGATCAGGGAGGACGGTCGATCGGCGGAGAATAAATGTGAGGGGTGAAGAAGGGCTGGAGGCGAGGAACAGTGGGAGGGTGATTGTAGTGGATGATCGGGCGGAAGGAGGCGAAAAAGAGTGGGGAGAGGGTGTCGTGAAGGCAACGTGGGAAGGGAAGCTGTGCTGGGGCGGGAAGTCAATCGTTGGGTGGGAGGGTGTGTTTGTGCTGAGGAAAGGGTGGAAAGGCGTTCGTGCGCTGTTGATGGTGGTTAAATGGGTGATTTGACCATGGAGGTTTCGATTGTGGTGATTATAGAATACTGAATCCTATGTAAAAGATTAAAAGTGAATATTGTAGTGAAAAGAGGTGATGCGAGTGACTCTTCTTGCGAAAAAGTTGGGTTGTGGTTTAATTCCCTCTCGTGAGAGGATGTACCCAAGATATTCTGTTTCAATGGCACAGAAGTTTGATTTGCGAGCATTTACTTTTAGGTTCGCATCTTGCAGTCTCGAGAGGACCAATTCCAATTTAGCCAGGTGGTCTTCCAGGGTTCCCTTGGTGATACATAGTAGATCATCAATGTAAGCTCTTACGAACTCAAGGGTGGCCATTAGTTCCGTCATTTTCGATTGAAATATGTCCGAAGAACCAGCAATTCCCATTGGTAACCTGAGGTAAGAGTACTTACCCCATGGAAATATAATGGTGCAGATCTTGGATGCATCTGGATCCAACCTAATGGTGTAGTAGCCCATGTTTAAATCAAGGGCTGTGGCAAAAGTGAAACCTTCTAACTCTTGCATGACTGTACTAATTTTAGGTAACGGGAATGGTTTTCTAACTATCCTTTTTTTACTTCTCTAAAATCACTTAGGAAACGTACAGTCTGATCTTTTTTGGTACTATGAATGATGGTGAAGCCCATTCAGATGCCGGCTGCCACTGTAGTACCCCTAGGTCACATAGTCTTTTGAGCTCTTTCATGAGAGTCTCTTTTACTGAATGTGGCACTGGGTAGGCTCTGCCATGGTACGGTTTGCACCTTCCTTCAGTTCAAAGGAGACAGGCTCAGTATTCCAATCACCTAGTGTACCATCAAAGAGGTCCTCATATTTACGGAGGAGCTCCAACAACTTATTTTGATCTTGTAGACTAAGGTGAGGACAATTGTTGTCAACAACTGATTGGAGGTCTGCTTTTTCATATTTTGCATCTAAGATGTGAACTGCACGCTGAGTGGCTTCCTCAGTACTACGTGGTTCATGAATCATGCTGTGGTTAACTGACCAAGCTTTTTCAATCTTAGAGCTAGTTGACAGACTGTTGATGTCTCTCATCGGCAAGATGATCTCATCAATGGTAATATCCTTTGTTCGAAAATCTAGAACAATTCCAAGCTCTCTTAGTGTTTTTACACCTAAGATGAGGTCAAACGCTGGCTTAGCCATCTTTTTACCATCATACTCCACAACATCAGGTTTAACTGTGTATTCCTTGCTGTTGGAGTACTCTAGGAATTTTAGAGTAACTTCGCCTCTTCCTTTGGTTTGGAAGCACCCATTCGACGTGTGCCAAGACTTTGACACCTGCCTAGTCAAGTAGGAAAACGCTTGGTGGTTCCTTTTCATGGAACATGAGGTCACCATCGGAACCAGTGTCCAATAGTACTCTCAAGAAGTTGTTTTGCGACTCCTGGACAAGTGTTTGAGTTTTGTCGAGGACTGACTTCCAGTCGCTAATTTTTGTACAGCTAGTACTGCTGTTACTGAGTCCATTGATTTTTGTGGGTTAGATGGCTCAATTGACTTTGATTTATGTAGGGTGTCCCTCACTGAGTTGGGATCTACATCAAAGTTAGTGGACAAGTTCGAGGTGTCTTTGAGATTTTTCAAAGTTACATCCACTAAGGGACTCGAATAATCCGGAATTAAAATTTTGTCATTTAATTCTAATTTTGGTTTACTGGTAGTTTTTATCGGACCAGGGGTAGTGTAATTGGCTAACTGGTTAGTTTTAATTTTCTTACAACTATTTTCATTTTCCCGGTACTACCCGACCCAACTTCAGGATGAGTCGGAATCGCTGTCACTTTCTTCGCGACGGCGACGTTTCTTGCCTTTTTGTTGGCTTTCTTGAGACTTCTCAAGTTTCTCCATGCGAGCCAAGACCTGGGCGTAGGACTTCTTGGGGCGACTATCCTCGGGACTTTCGTGCAGCTTGCCGAAAGTACCTCGCGTAGGAGTTCCGTCTTTGTTGTACCGGCGACACTCCGCGGTGTTATGCGTGGTGTGTGCGCCCCATGCTTTGCATAGCTCGCAGTTCTTGTCTACGCGTATACTCCGTGCGCTTGCTTGGCTTCTTGGGAATTGCGCCTAGCGCAAACTTCTAGGGCTGTTCAGCTCCTTGGGCCTTTGCAGGCTTAGAAGACGACTGCCTCTCATCCACTGGGTGCGCCTCAATTCGCTCAAGAATGAGCAATAGAGGCTTAACCCTTCGGGATAGCACTTCTCAAGCAAGTGGTACTGGTCCTGCCACTTCAACGGACACATGCGCAATATGGCATGCAAGTTCCGCGTCAGTGAAGGAGTAGACCTGTTGGGTCTGTGTACTAGCGCTCGGGCTGTAATACAAGCACGGGAGGTCTTCCACGTAGTTGTTCAGCATCACGCGCTGCACAAACTGACGCACCCAAACCTTGTTGGGCTTCTTGAGGCAATTTGAAATATAGAATTTCAAATTTTCGCCTGCGTCATGTCGAAACACGATTGGAGGTGGAGTAACTGGCACCTCCTGAATGACTCGGACGTCTTGCCCGGTGACTTCTTCCTTTCGACTCCGAAGATGTCATGAAAGGGACTTGACTCTGTCTGCTCCTTGACAATTAAGTCCCAGGGCTGGCGTGCCTCAGTGAGAAGGTTGGCGTAGAGTTGAAAAACTTCTAGGGCCGAGTCGGTCATTTTGTCCTTAAGGCGAGCATGTCGGCCTTTAGGAGAGTGACTCTGCGGTCTTTTTCTCCTCTCAGTCTTGCTGAGGGGTCATCGGCAAGTTCGCGTAGAACAGCCTTCCAATCACCTTTTAGTCATATGCCTTTTCGGCATCATCGCAGGCGAAATTAGACCCATTTTCTTGGCGGTACTATACGCCTTGTTCACGTGCAGTACAAACTGCTCGTTGGTACCGTCCGGACCAAACCGTGACTCGGGTTTCTGACCCATTTGCGAGGGTGCACTTGAGGGTCTCAGGCTTGAGGTCCAAAGCTTCTTGGACTGGGTCCCGATCCGGCACATAACGGATAGGGGCTTTCGCCACCCCTTCCGCTCGCACTCTTGGTTCTTAAGCCCTAGGGGCTATTTTCTCAGCAGACATTCTTGAGAGGGCTGCTCGAGACTTGTTCCAAGGAAAAGGGTCTTGTAGGAGCCGTGGCGGTTACACTCGAGGGACACGATTGGCACGAATCTTGTTGGCGGCGGGATCACGTAGTGCAGACGTGGTGCTACTACTTACCGGCGCACGAAGACGGTGGCTCGACGGGCGAACACGTGGATGCTGAACGCTGGACTGTCGGAGGACAGACGACGGTGTTGAACGGACGGTGGTCGGCTCGGTGACGGACGGTCGAAGGACAGTGCGGCGATGGACAGACGGTCCAAAAAATTCGCTCAGTAGGTTATCAATTGATAGTGACCTAAGCCAGAAAGTATTTAAAAATCTTGTTGTAGACTTTGCTGACTTTGTTTTTATGAGCTTAATACTACTGTACAACTGATGAATGAGATACTAGTTATCTCATGCATAAAAACACAAATGATCATGGGAGAGATTGGCAGTGATTTGTGGCAGTTCCATGACTGGCTCATATTCAACTGCCCAAAGGAACTGTCCCATGGGAAGGTTCCTGAGAAGGAAATCCTCCATTGGATATTCAACCTAAGAAAACACCTACAATGTGTATGGTGGAGTTCTGGGAAGGAAAATCCTATTTGGATATGATTTCTGAGAAACTCATATCTTATGACTTTGAGTCCTTCCTCTGTATCAAACAATGTGAAGGAGACTTATGGAGTTCCAGCTGGAAGCTCCAGATTCTTGGCCTATGTCATGGTCAGCCAATAACCAGTACTACTGATGTTGAAGACCTTACATGTAATTGGAAGGGAAGTGTCTTAAGTTGTCTCCAGCTCAATTGGAGAAATATTCACAGCCTGAATACTGAGAACAGTGAATTTCTCAAAGAAATGCTTCCCATTGCAATTGTTGTTCATGGAGCAACTCATGATCCACTGTATACCATCAGTGACGCTATCAGTGATATGGCCGATACGAAAAGAAGGGTGCCGAATCATGGCTTTGTCAAACTTGCAAACTCTGCCTGTGTAGATGCTAAGAAGAAATTTCAACATCCTGAGGAAACAATATTTGGAATGTCTGTGAGACTCGAGGCAGGGGGAAAACAACATGCACATGCTGATCATTATGAGATTGAAGTTTCATTTGATAATCAATCAAAAGGACGATGCAAGACATACATCTTGGTGCAGAGGGGATTGTTCAAGGGAGAGCATTTTTCTGACAAGAATTCACCAACTGAACAACATCTACGAGCACATCTCAATAGCAGAGATAAAGTTAAGATCCTCTTACAAGCTGCTGTCTCAAGGCCAAGGAGGGCAGGGATATCCCGGTAAGTACTATCATCATGCATGGATGATTGCTATTGAGAGGTAAACTGTTCATCAAGTCCTCCTGATTTGGATGATACTTGATCTCAGTGCTTCAATAGAAGGCGAGTCATTGTCAATTGACTGTTTCTCTCAGGATAGAAGGATGGAGCAACATCTTCCACAGACAGAGAATTGTCGGCAAGTGGAGGAAAACTAGAGGATTCCACATCAACAGCCTTGGCAGCTGGAACAGTCATGGCAGAGGCACCAGCAGCCTCCAAAGATAAAGCTGCAACAGCAGGCCCAGTACATACAGCGGATGAAGCCATCAATGGAATGGGCAGCAGCAACAGTTTGAATGGAGGGCTCCGCAGCCTAAGTTTCAAATTCCGATTTTTGGTTTCTGTCCAAAAAGTCCAGAATCAGAACAAAGTTCTGGTTTCGAACCAGAATTCTGGGATCCATAACCAGAATCATATAAATTCCCTTATCTAGGTACTATCTAGGTGACGTAACATTACCGTGACTCATACTACTTGACTGGCACAGTAATATTACTGCTTCCGTGGCAGTATTCAGAATTCCGACAGTAATCGACATGATCATTCTGACACTCTTTCATGGCACAGTCAAGAACAGTGATGGGACTACAGTAACCAGAAATATATGTTATAATACTGGAGTAAGCAATTTTCCAGGAATTAGTTACCTAATTTATTTCAATAATTTAGAAATCTAAATCTCAGTTTTGGCAGGCAAATTTTAATTGGAATATAAGACATGGTAAAGTGGAGATGAAGGTGGAGGAACAAAAATGAAAACAGCAAAACCCAGCCGCCAACTTAATAACACACTAACTGCGGAAAAATCCATAAGAGAGAAAAAAAGCTGTGTGAAAAATATTGGTATGGTGAAGGGAAAAATAAAACAAAGTGGAAAACTTGCCATCATGTCCTCCTCCAAGCAACTCACAGGCGGGGATGGCAGTGGAGGGCCTTTGTTCCCTTGATTGACTGAGGGAGAACAACAATTAATTGGAAATATGACATGATTAGAAAAAGTTACTGTGAGAAAAAATTGGAATGGTGAAGGGGAAATTAGACACAAGAGGCAAACTCACCATCAGCACCTTCTCCACACGACCCTAGGATGTGGATGGCAGTGGCGGAAGCTTGTTCCCATTACTGACTGAGGGAGGGCAGCCGGTGTGGCTGACTGAATAGCAATTTAATTGGAAAAACAAAGATGTGAGAAAAAATTGGAATGGTAAGGGTGGGGGGACAAAAAGGAGGGGAAAGCTCACAGCCATCGCCTTCTGCAGCTAGACACGGAGAGCACGGCAGCCACGGGCCTAGATCCCATTACTGACTGAGGGAAGGCGGCCCGTGCGGTCATCTGAAAAGCAATTTAATTGGAAAAAAGAAGCCGTGAGAAAATTTGGAATGGTGCGGGGGGGGGACAAAAAGGAGGGGAAAACTCACACTCAACGCCTTCGGTAGGCTAGTCGCGGAGAGCTATGGCAGCGACCGGCCCTTGATCCCTTTACTGACTGAGGGAGGGAGACCGGCGCAGTCGACTGAATAGCAAATTAATTGGAAAAAAGAAGTTATGAGAAAAAATTGGAATGGTGGGGGGGACAAAAAGGATGGGATCGCCTTCTGCAGGCTAGTTGCGGAGAGCTATGGCAGCAACTGACCCTTGGTCCCTCTACGGACTAAGAGAAGGTGACCGGCATGGCTGACTGAAGAGGGATTTAATTGGAAAAAGTTGCTTTGAGAAAAAAATGGAATGTTGGGGAAAAGATAAAAGCAAGTGGTAAACTTACCATCACCGCCTCTCCTATGCAACTCACAAGCAGGGGATGGTGACAGCAGGATCTAATCCCCCGTAAACTGAGGGAGTGCAAGCTGCACCATCGACGGAATAACACCTTAATTGATATTGCGGCAGTGAGAATAATTGGGAATGGTGGAGAAAAAAGAAAACAAGGGAAAAACTCACGGTCAATGCCTCCTCCGTGAAAATTGCGATTGGGGAATGGTGGTGGTGCAATCTTATTCCCCTTGTGAACCGAGGATTAGGAGGGATGGAGACTGTCCAAATCAAAATCCCATGGTTGTTAGTTACCACCAAGTTGTGGTGGTGGCTCTAAAAATGAGACGAGAGCATTTCAAGCATACATACTCTACCTAGATATATCTTGGATACCATTTGTGTGGTTACTGTGAATGTTCTGACGACTTCCACACATTCCGATGTCACATCTTTGATCTACATACATAAGTTCTAGCTAACTAAAATCTTAAAAAACAGAATGTCGGAACGTGGTTCTGGTCTAATTCACAGTAATTTCCGGAAGAATTGAGAATTCTGCAGAATTCCGACCGGAATTCGAAACTTAGTCCGCAGCACGATGAAATGGCGCAGATGATGCACACTGAGCAGGAGAAGTGGATGGATCCCCATCAACAGATCCAACAGTCTCCACATATAGTACTGATGCAGCGGATGAACCAGAAGCAACAGACACAACAGCCACTTCAGATTGATCCCATGAACGATAGTCAGAAAAGCAGCAGAGATGGAGGTGAAACTGGCACAGAGCCAGAACAGCAGAGTGGTCTACAGCTACAGCAGCAACGCTGCATGGAGTGCATGAACGTGTCAGAGAAGCAACAGATGACGCTGAAACTTGCAGAGCCACAACAGCAGAGTAATCTACAGATGTTGGAGCAAATGAAGGAACGGGTGCATCTGCTTGAGCAACAGGCCCAGCAGCAGGAACAACAGCAATCGCAGATAGCTATGGGGCATGGTATAGGCCAGTATGGTCTGCCTGTCGAGCAAGTTCAACCACAAGAAACTAAGCGGCAAGAACAGCAGCAATCACAGATGATGACAGGGAGGATCAGTGCACTTGAATTCTTCGAATCCTCCTCCACAAGACTGTCGTCTGGTCTGCAGAAGACCACTGTTATGTATTGTAAAGATGGTGAATCAAAGTCAAGTCTCAACAATGGAGAGGAATCGAACAATGTGCAGAAGCAGCATCCAGTTGAAACCATCCTTCATTCCAAGTTTGAATCAAATGGTCAGCAAAAGTACTTATCAGATGGATATGAGATTATACAGATAGTTGGCAACCTAAAGACAACATTACATCTGATGTCATAGAAGATTTCAACAAGAGAAAGATTCAAGAGAGAGCAAACAAGCACTTGGCTAAGGTATTAGTGTACTCTTGTCAATGCCTACTTTTTGCTATTTCCATTTTGCCTGCATGTGTCTCCCACATTGGATTCTTTTCTTTTTTGTGAATTAGGATACCATAGACAAGGTTGTCCAGACCATTCTGTATCCTAGTGAGAAACCAGGGAAGCACAAGTTGTGCAAGGTCCAGTGGGTGATGGAGTACCCTGATGAATGGTTACCGTATGACAAGGTTCCAAAAGTCTTGAGAGTTGCTTTCGAGACAAGGAATGCCAATCGAAGAAAGGGGCAAAAGGAACAAAACTCTTTGCGTGCCAAGGCATCTGCCGGAACAAATGCAGAGGTTCAGCAAAATGAGGTAGAAGTATTTATTTTCATCTAGAATGAAAGAATTTGTTCAACTAACATTGGTTATCTTCTTTTATTTTGTGTATTTAGGATGCAAAATGCAAACAGGTGTCACAAATACCTGCTGAAAAATCTGGAGAAAGAGATTTGGTGGTGAGTGAATTATAAACTGCCTTTGTTTCCTGTACTACTTTTCGCCTCAGGCTTACAATTTATTTCATTCATCTTCCCATATTTTCACACCGTGAGTACCAGACGAGTACCTCATTGTTTCCTTAACATCCTCACATTTGATGTAAAATGTTCTTTCCTTTTTAGCTTCATTACCAGGGTCTCAAAAGCAGTCTCATGAGTATCTGGTCTAGAGTTCAACAGTTATGTATTCACCTCATACATCAAAGTTGTGATCAACGTACGGCCCTTTTCAGTATTACCCTTGTCGAATGTCTCCTGGTGGGTTCTCAAGCTGCAGGACGGCCATCTGCAGTAGCTGTATGGAAGATATGATGGACAGTCCAGACGCTGATGTTGCTGACAGCCATGGAAACAAGTTAAAGAGAAGTCGACATCACATAATCAATTTTATGACCATGCCAAAAATCAAATGTGAAGTAGATTGGAGCAAGTGTCTTCGTGATACCAAAGAGGGCTCCCAGGCAGAAAGCGATCTCACATATCTGAAGAAGTCTTTTTGTGATGGAATAAGAAAGACTGGGAAGGCTGATTCTTGTCTTAACAAGAATTGCATGAAGTGCAGCAAACTTCTGCTTCCTATCCACGAGGGTGGCGATGGTGACTGATGATAGACATGAAACCTCTGCTTCCTTTCCACAAGGGTTGTGATGGTGACTGATGATTGACATTGACGTCTGGAACATGTTTGATGACACTACAGGTCGAGTGGCCCATTGCCATGATGCATGGTCACCCTTGGGTTGATGTGGACGATGCCATGGTGTGGTAAAGGAATCACAGTAGGTTTGAGTGAAGCGTCGCAGTGGACTTGAGGAGCAAGCTGTTGGGGATGAAATTTTGCCACGTGTGGCATTTTGGTAGGGTGGGGGTGGTGGGTGATATGAGGGGCTACTGTAGCCAGGTAGGCACAGCATAATTAGTAAGCCTAAGCTAGCTTTCACCTGTAACCTACCTACCTCTGGTAACCCACCCGTACACACCAGTATCCCTCGCATACGTAGGAATCCTTGTGTTTGGGCAAATCGAGTAACTCTTGTGCGAACTCCGGTAACCCTCCCGTACACTCCGGTAACCCTCCCGTACACACCGGTAACCTCCCGTACACTTCCGGTATGCCACCGGTTGAAAAGTTTTTAGCTACTAAGTAATGCAGTTATAGCCACTACTTAGATTGATATCGATTATAAGACTTGCTGAGAAGTCTGTTTTCCTGTAAAATATACCAATTCCTATTGTATGTAGAAATACATCCAAAAGCTGTTTTAGGTCTCGAATTTCCGGTAGCCCACAGGTAGACTCTGGTAACCCTCCTGTACACTAGTGTACCGATTGGTTACAGAAGTGTACCGGGAGGTTACGGGATTATACCATTCTGGGGGGCTCCGGTAACCTCCTTGTGCACTTGAGTGTACGGGGAGGTTACCGGTGTTTTTCGTTTGCAGTGTAGTCTTTCGTCTTCGTAGTGCCGCTAGAATACAGACTTTTCACATAGTATATAATTCAACTGAAGCATCATTTTGATAACATCAGACTTCATTTCATTATGCTGAACGATGAGTAACAAGTTCTAATGCTTCCAACTTGGCATACTCTACCCCATTCTTTGGAGTTGGAAGCAATATAGCCAAGGGTGATTCAGCTGTGGAAGATTGGCAGTTATAATGCAACCTTTTGCTCTTGAAAACTTCGAATTCGGCACTGTATAATTCAATGTCTAAGAGTCTAACATTTGTATGTCAAGACTTTTCCATTTGTTAACTATGTCAATAGATATACTAATAGAATCCTTCATCTTCTTTTGCTCATTGTGATCACAAATAACTTTGACAGAACCAATACTAGCAACACTTTTACCGGATTCATGTAATAAATCTGACACTTAAGAAAGAACAAGAACAATGAATTTGCAAATGTTTTGTGCAATATCAGACAACTTTCTGTGGGTAGAATCTTAATTATCAAGTATTTGAGCATATAATTTGAGCTCAATCTTGATGTTATTTAAGTGGTGGGATGCTTCATGAAGCCGCTGCTCAGTTTTGACATCATTTGATTGCTTCACTTCAATATAAATAGGATTCTCCATACTGTAGCTGAGGAATGATATGTTACGAAGTTGCTTCAGAAGAACGTTTAATGGATATAGTCTTGTGCTTCATTATTGCAGCATTAATTGTATAATTGCATTGTGTTGATTAGTTCTCGCTGATCACATGCATAGAGTTGCCAAGAAACATAGTTACCTTTTATGAGAAAAAACCATATTGTTTAACTATTTAAGATTATATTACAGTCTTATTTTCTGAAAGATAACTTTCTTTACCAGACAATGTTTCAACAACAAACCTGGTTGGTCAGCACCAAAAAGTCTCAGTTTTTGGGCCATCCCAGTTTATGTGGTCTGTATCACACAATGCTGGGGTCTATACTTTCTTGTTAGGGTCTATTTTTATGTTGGTAGCTCTTTGTACCCCCTATCATAGACCCCATCTCAAAGTTTATAGATTCCCTTTCAAGACTAAAATGGCAGGAAATGTGGAACTTCCCCTCTGATGACAATGGCATGAGTCACAAATCTCAAATTATGATTATGATGTCACAGACACCAATTTTACACATGTGCTTTGCCTTGATATCAATGTGAATATCATATTCAGCCTTATAATTCATTGCAATCAGGGACTCTTCTTGTCAATTGATTTATGACCATCTTCTGCAATGACAGATCTCCCCTCATTCTTGCGATCTTTCCTGCTTGTTCCTTCCTACCACATTCACTTCGATCATGGTGAATAACTACAAGGGAGCTTCTGATGCTGCTGTTGAACTGGCTACACATCATACCACTTTCTACAAAGAATATAACAAGTGCATGAAGATGTTAATCAATGCACAATAACAAGAGATGAGCATGATGACATCATCACTGCCTTTGAGTGTCATGAAAATTGGAAGGGAGATTCAATACACAAGTTGAATACAGAATATCCCACCTTTGATGATTATACAAAGAAACAGTACAGCCTTCTCCATATTCCTGGGCAAACTGTTTTGGTCATCAAAAATTCAAGAGGTGAAGAAGCTGACAAGAGTATATTCACAAGGAGAACGTGTGTATGCTGCTATGAGGAATATTTCAAACTTTCCAAGGTGAAACTTGGTGATGATCACTGCAAGGGTATATTGTTCTATGCTTGTATGCAGCAATGTACCTTGTACTGTGTGTAAGATGTTCACACTCACTTGTCCTTATTGCATTGAAAAATGCACAAGAAGAAGCCACATCAGGGCACCAACCAATTCTTGCCCATGGTTGGGCATCTAGATTCCAAGTTGATCTTGTTGATTTCCAGACAGTGACAGATGGAAACTTCAAATTCCTTCTTAATTATGTTGATTGTGATTGTAGGTTTTTGATTCCAATACTAACAAAGAGGGCGGCAACAATTGCTCTTGCCCTATTGAATGTCTTTACATTGATTGGCCCACTGGCATTACTACAATCCGACAATGGTTGAGAGTTCATTGGGCAAGCCGTTGGAAGTGCTCATCCAGTATTTTAGTCTGAGGTAAGAAATATTGTTTATTATTCATGGATGCAGTGCTATGCATCAAAGCAATTATTGCTTTCCTTCAATTCATTGATGTCATCGTTAAGGAGATTTGTAAGTTATGACCTAAATGCAGAATGGTCTGTAGATTGTCCAGAAGACCAACAACCAGTGGTGGAGTTAAGAGGTACAATCAGATGGTACAGAAGAAACTTGGTGCTTAGATGAAGGACAACAACTTGATGCGTTGGACCATTGGTGCAAGGAATCTCAACTGGCATAACAATAAACAGGGTGAATAGTTCACTGAAAGGGAAGATACCACATCATATGTTGCCTTAGGCCAACTCCTGTATGTAGGAATCTCCAATTTATTGTTGTCACAAGACCTGTTAGACAGCCTTCGCACTGAGGCCAAGCTCAGTGAGGTTCTATGAAGTACACATCATTAGATGAGGAGGAGAAAGGGGGAGAGAACAAGGATGCAGAAGGTTTGGAAGAGGTGCTTCCACTCCCTGTCACCCACTACACTTAGTACCAATGAAGAAAACCAAGACTGCTTCCACCAATGCCTTCTCACACAATGAATACCAAAGACGAGCAGACACTGGATGTTGACAATTCTTGATTGCTGATGCAGGGTCTTTCAAACAACATGTCAGCAAGGAGTTTGCTTGAGTGACAACTCTCAACCAACTCTTCATGATGTACAAAGCTAAATGGATCTGGTGTGTGTTGCAAAAAGTTAAGAAGGAATTTGGGAGGTGTTAGCCACCAAATTGCTCATGGAGGTGATGGACAAACCAGGAGATGATGAGGGGGTTAGCAAGGAATGGGGACTTTGGTATATATTTCCTTCCCAATAGGATTGTTATGCAGTGATAGTGGATTCAAAGACAACATGTGAGTATGATGAAGACAATCTGAGACTACAAGTTAGTCCCACAATGCTCTACTTAGATGGGAGTCTTAGAGGGGCAAAGGAAGCAAGAAAGAGTTATGACGCATGATTGAGAATTTTGATGGTGGTAATTTGAGATGTGTGAACAAGAATAGTGTGTTCAAGAACACACATGCTACAACATACTATTTCCATGATCAGAAGAGGCATTTCATGATCGGTAGGGTCTCCCAGAATCACTGAGGAGATGCAGATGGGAATGTTTCAACAGTGAGTGGCCAAGGGTTTACTGTTGTAAGAAATTGTTGTGGATCATGTGACACTACATGCTGCACCTGCAAGAAAGCGGGTGTATTATGCAATTTGAAAAGTCACCAAGGCAATTCAAACTGTAAAAACAGTAGTGAGGATTAACGTTAACGGGTTGTTGTGGTGCATTAGTTGGTAATTGGTTGTCGGATAATTGCTAAATAATTGATTTTTGTTTTTGTTTCTTCTGGCATTTTTCAAATAGTCTACATCACTCTTATAGCATTGCTCTAATATTCTTTGTCACACAAGTCTTATCATCTATTTTTAGGACCAGAGCGTTTACAGATGAAGCTTGGAAAGAGGGCTTAGTCTATATACTTGTAAGTATTTTTCAATGTACTAGTCTATACACTCTACTAGAAATAAAGATACTAGTTACTGTTTTCCAGACTGTAGACTCCTTTGACACTGAATTTTATGGGCTTTCTTCCACATGTCCTGGATATGTCCTTGGGCATGTCCTATGTCTTAATGTCTCGGGGACACGGTTTTTTGTGGACAAGTGGACATACATCAGTGTTGTGTCCCATGTCCACCCCGTACTCTCAGAAGTCTTAACTCACATACACTACATACCTGTATCTAGGTACATACCTAGGTATCTAAAGTTTTTTGTACCACAAGTTTTACGGATTGCACAAAAATGAATGTACCGCGCATGCAACAACCACCACTTTTGGTAAGTTCACCTGAAAGTATCGAAAAGGAACCTTAACAAAGTAAACACTCCATGTCCTCTCACATCCTCTTATGTCCTCTGTGTCCAAAATTTAATGTCCTGTGTCCTTGTTTGAAAACACTAAAAACACTAGATGTCTAGGACATGTCCCGGACAGTGTCTTTTTTGACAACTTTTGGATGCTGATGCAGCGGACATGTGAAACTAAGTTTATGGAGTCCAAACACTAACCTGATGTTGATGAATGGTCTACAGACTCGCACTTTGGAAATGAGTAGTCTATTACAAGTAGTATATAGATTACTACATGTATGATAGGGTCAATAGACTCTCACATTAGTCTATAGACCCTAGCAATGCATATACAGATAGTTTATAGACCCCCTTGTAATAGTCTATATACTAAAGGGGTCTACAAATGGTATTTCTGAAATTTCAGTAGAGTCTATAGACTTAAAGGGGGGTCTATAAACTGTGAGGTGGGGTCAGTGGATGGGGAGGGTCTACAAATGGCCACTAACATGTACATTATTTATTCCTTCCCCACCATCCAAGCTCATCCAAAAAATGTCCAAACTCATCCATATTTGTCCAAACATACAATAATGATACCAAATAAAGGGGGAAACACAAGGTTGGAGGATTTGTCAAATATCACCCCACTACTGCTGTGCTTCAACACAGTGTGAACATGTGTTGTACTTGACTCTATGATCATGCTGTCACAGCCATCACCAAGCGCTCTTGATATCACTCCAGGTTATGTACTCCAGGAAATCATTGACAAATTCATTGACAAATTCATTGACAAATACAATTAAAATGCACTTCTACCCAAATGTCACCAAAGAGTAACAATATCTGTCCTAAAAAGGAGAATAATCAAACATGACCGTCACATGTATTTGATTGATGAAAGACTGGATGAACCCCACACCACTTGTTGATGACAAGCAATTTGAACAAACCTTTCATATAAAGAAGTGGATAGTGGATTATATCATTTAAAATTTGGCAAAAACAGATCCATTCTGGATTCATACAAGAGATGCAGTAGGACATCTTTCCATATACCCCATTGTAAAGTTAATGATAGCACTTAACATGTTGTGCTAGGGGGTATCCTTCAGTGCATTCAAGGATTACTTTCAAATGGGAGAATCCACAGCCCATTGGTGGTTATGTGTTGGGATGGTCAAATGCACTAATCATTCTGAGAAATATTGATGTTGTGGTTATAATGAAAATGAGAATATTGTGACCATGGACTGACTACATGACGATGACAGTATCAATGAAAATGGAGTGTAAGTTCCAGCTTTGCAACCAATTGATTCTGCAGAAGTTGAAGCAGTAAAGGCACAAGGAGGGGAAAAACATATAAAGATTTGGGGGACAAGGAGGACAGTGTGGCTCAAACTTTGAATGATGGACACTGTGCTGCAGCAGTGGCTGTCCCTTTATAGAGTCAGTTGCTGAGACATTAGCAAGTATGAATGTGCCAAATCGATTAAATGAAATGATTAATTCTTAGCAAACTTTAATGATTCCAAAAAGAAGTCTTCAAGTTTCCAGAAGAGCTCTAATGCTGGCCATGATCCTGAAACAAAACAGCACCAATAAAGTCAAGGAAAGTTTGGGGATGCCAATTAGTCGGTTGTGTGATCCCATTGCTAATACTTCAGAACTCTTGTCTGCATCTGGAACAACAACTGGTTTCAATCACAAATGCAGCATCAGGAATGCAAGATAGAAGCAATTACAATGCAGTCAAGAATGATTGGTAAGGTGATATCAAAGATGATCAAAATCCATAAGAAGTTAAAGAAGAATAAAAAGAAATGGAAGAGGAAGCATTCAAAAAAGGGAAAAAAGAGGTCTAAGGATGCTGAAGTGGTGGATAAACAGTCTGTGAAGGATACGACGGGATTCAAGGATGTGCACACCAGTATCAATGAGGATGTTAGGAGCATCAGCAGCTCAATGTCATCAGCTCCAATAGTAGCTACTCGAGCAGTACTAGTAGCAAAAGCATCACAGATGACAGTGATTAGTATCTGCAAAGGATAATTTAAAAAGTATAGTTGTGATCAGATATCTTCTGTGAATATGTATCTTGGATTAATTGTTGCAAATGGAATTTTTAGAAGTGTAGTTCTGTTCAAATATAATATGTATTAGTAAGAATAATTAATATCATGATAATGACAATGACAATGACTAGCAAGCTTCATGCACTAGCGCCTTGAGGGTGAGTCAGACTAAAAGGTTTGCAGAAGAAGTGCTTATTTTATGCTCCAAACTGGTGAAAATTGGGTGATGAAATTTTTATGTTGGTACATTAATTTTTTCTTCTTCATGGCCTTCAAATTATACGCATAAATAATAACATTGCTAGCACTATAAAAATTTACAAAAAATGCCACACCTGTCTCATGCTAGCATTCTTCAATTGCCTAGTGACTCTTCACCTCTGTAGGAACAGGACAAATGGTCATGCAGTCCTGAGTCATTAACATGGAGACAATTTAAATAAGTGGTCAATTTATTGTAATTCATTATGATTCACCAATCTTGTCATCAATGGAAATGCTTTCGGGAAGAAAGGGGTAAATGTGGATTGAGTAATAGAGTTAATTAGCATTCTTCTTTATACTCACCTCTTGATATTGCATGATGGTGTATTTATGGGGCTTAACTGAAATCATACCACTTCAATTTTATGGCATTGTTGGTGGACACAAAAGATGTAATGAAGAATGATGGTTAGTTCATTGTTGAGTCTTGCTCTATGACAGTTTTAAATCAGTGAGAATTCAGTTCAGTCTTGTTCATTTCATGAGATTTCAAGCTTGTGGGCCTAAATTCAGTACTGTTGATACCTACAAATACAAATTCACAATACCATTTTTGTGTGTTGACGTAGTTCTTAATTGGCACCCAATTGTTTCCTTTCATGCTTGGTTTTACTCGAAGTCATTCTTGACAAAACGTTCTCCTACATACAAACATCTCAAATTACCCTACTCTGTTTTCGTGGTTTTTTGTCACTTTTTGTACATATCCGTTTTGATTGTATGGCAGGCATTGCAACAATTACTTTTTAGGTTCTTGTTTTTTGGACATTTTCACAGGATTTGAACCGTTAAGCATCTCACAACACTGATCCTTACTGCTATAATTATATAGATGGATGCCATCATTCCCCTCAATGACAATGATCCTCTCACGCTCTATATCAAAGGCAGCATTGTTTTGGCTCCAGCCAATGATTTCCATCCTGAAGCTATAACAAGGACAATTGACTGAATGGTATTATTCCTTTTTGTCTTGTCACTTACAAATCATTCCTTGAACCTTGGAAATGATCCTTGCATTTGCTTGGTTGTCTCAAAGATATGTAGGAATTTGATAACTTCAAAAGGTATGGATGAGTTAAGGATGACAACCGACCAACAATTCTCCTGCTTATTAGAACCACCAAATGTCAAATGCATCAGCACATTGCAGAAAACCCTTATCAACACAGATTTTTTATGTACCATTCTTTTCCTTTACTTTTGGTACCAAATTAGAGCGGATCAATCCATTGTGACAGCTTCCAGAAAAGTTCAGCTCACATAAGAATACCTCCCCATCCGCAGCATAGGCAAATATATTGTTTGCCATCGTATCAGAATGATACCCACCATAAGTTATGTTCTGTTCAACTGTATCTGACCTACATTCACTGTGCAGTGATGACCCATCCATGAAACCAATTACGTCATTTACAATTGGCTCACTTGAATTAACTAATACTGCCAACTCTTACATTTGTTGGAGGAGCCAAAACATTAAGGTTACCTAAACAAAACCTAACCTAAAGCCCCCAGAGTTTAAGCTAGTTTTGGCAGTCGCCTATTATATCTCTAACATAAATCTACGGTATATCTCGGTTCATAAGATCTCAAAAATGTCAAAAGATACATTAATAATATCTTATCATCCGTGCAAAGTTAGTGACCACAACATGGGGAAAATATATGTATCCAACCTATTTACCGAATTACGTGTTGGTACTGTATGTTGCGCCAATTTCCTTTCAATTTTGTCCCGATTCCCCTCTGATTTCCCATGTGTGTTGTGTGTAAAATAATGGGTGGTGAGTTTTCCATTTTCCAATGAATTGACTAAAACTCGACAACAAACTGGAGCAACAATATTCTTTGCATATGAGTGTGTTGCTGGGGAAAAGGAGAAACGATTTATGAAGGCTTTAGAATGTCCGCGGTTTATTTTATGGGTGAAAATTACAAATGTCATCAAAATGGACAAAATATATCTTGTCTCTTTTATTGAATGGAGATATACAGTATGGTAGGTCCCCTAAAAGTAGCCTAACAGTTATGCAATACAATACCAATCTCGGCAGCCAGCCACTCTTGTTTTAAAAAGGTTGGATATATAATATATGGGACGATGGTAGCAATATCTACACCTTTAATCGTATTAGTGTTTTATTTCTATCTCTTTTGGTGATTTTTATACAATAAAGGTATCCGTATCGGTCGACATGTGTTCAAGTTACACTCCGTCTTCGAGAACATCCTCTATCACGACTCGTAGAGCCTTCTCTGAAGGATTTTGTGTGGTTGAAAGACTGTAGAGAGACAGTAAACGAATGGAAACCGATGTTTAAGAGAAAGTACGTCTAGAGTATGGTACGGTATTGTACTTACAATAACGAGAATGCTTTTACGAACCATTTTTACGACCGTTCGTCTATTATGATGCATGGCAACCTAACAAACCCAGTATTACGATGTCCGAGCAACATCGAGACTTATTTGTGATGACACCATCCACACCGTACCGTCTCTTGTAAATTGGTACAATTCCGTGTTTTTTTGTCATAAAAAAAACATTTTGGACATGTTTATCCATGACCCATGACCAATGGGTGAATTTTAATTGACTGGCCAAGCAAGCGAAGTATTGTATCTACCATAGCACTTATCGGCTTTTTTTTTCAGGCCTGACTACTTAGCGTGCCTTCATGCCATAAATCCGAACTTAGTCATCTCTGATCCATTCGTGGTAATTCCATTCCACGCAAAGTACCTAGCCCGAGCCTATAAACACATTTCAGAAGTCGATACGCGGCATTTTTTGACTATCCGTCAGTCTGATCAACTTCTTATCAATCATGCTCGGCAACCGCGCACACATCATTCCTCACGACCAAAACCATGTGTCGCAAAATGACAGCGTCGACACGGCCATACGCCATGAACAAGTCAAGCGACGGGCCGCCGCCGAATCATACCGTCAATATCGCATTCTTGCCAGCGCCCCAGTCGTTTGGCCCCCTAATATGGCCGAGCGGCATCACCAGCAGATGGCATTTCTCTGGGCACAGTTAGATCGACGGTAAGAGTAATTTGTTGGCAAACGTTCACCTACTGCAGTTCTGGATCGTTTACAATGGCTCCTCACATAATTTGTCTCTAAACCATTGTATTAAGTGACCAAGAACACTATTTGCAGGAATTATATCGGCACCGCCAACCTAATATACCTCCACAGCCTCCCGCGAATGCAATAAGGGGAGTGGAACCAATCCGATTTATTAATCAGCTCGGGCAAGTGATTAATGTTATAGAAGATGTAGTAGACGAAGGGATCGTTCAAGAAAGGGACGCAATGATAGCTAGACGGCTGCACTTTGAATCAGGAGAAGACATCACTACTAATGACGAAAATAGTTCGCCGATTCCAATGATAAATAGAGAAGGCCAGGTCTTCTATCTGATTCGGTAGAGCACGGTCTTGGTACGTCAAAACCATAAGTGCAGCAGTCATCGCTGGAGCGTTAGGCTTCTTTTGGATCAAAATGTCAATTGACACGAGATTTCCAGCGCCTTCTGCTCATCTTGCATGCAAACTACAGGATAACAAGGCCTGATAATAACGTTTACTCATTAGCTAATTTTGAGATTGAGTTCTTAGATGATGAATATTAATCCTAAAGAGATTTTGACAGAAAAATCTATCATATATGAAAATGAAGAACTACATCATTGATGATGGGACAGAGAGGAGCTTTCATCACAACTTGAGATTTGATGTTCTCCGCAATCGACAACAAGGGGGAAGCCGCCAGTTGCGACAGGTGAAAACACGACAGAATTCTTTCATTGAAACACGAAACGTAATAAATAACGGCTGCATCAACAATGTACTCCTACCGAAATCGGAGCAATTGCGACGTCGCAGGATGTTGCCCATGTAGTTTTCAAAGGACAAACTCTGTGTCTCGTCTCTCTAGAGCAACACTACGCACATACTGTTCAAGGAGCCTCCACGTATGAGTTCCACGCATCATTTCAAGCAATAAAAAGGAGCAGTGAGAGCGTGATACAATGTCGCGATGCGTCGAAGATCGTCTTAGAACAACGTAAGTTGTCGCTCAACAATTGACTTCACCGTTTTCTCCGACTGATTGGCACTAAACAACAACTGTAGTCAGTGACGAAACAAGAAAAGTATTGAATGGTATCGTATGTTTTCTCTTATGGCCCTTGCCGGTGTTTCCTTCGTGAGCCAGTCGAATCCCCTTTTAGGCCTGCTGGCGTTGAGAACTGTCATATTAAGCAGAGCATTCTACAGGACTACGTCAGACTTTTTGTAGTCATTCACATGTACCTGCAGGTCATTTGGGTCTTCACTTATGACCTCCGTCAGCAACTTCCTGGAAAACCACGGACTCGGTGTGACCAGGTGTCACGCTCGTGTACTTCGGGATAAGGAAAATTTCAAAATTACAAGCAGCCGCAAAAAGATTTTTTAGCAGCAGCGAGAGCCCTCAAAAAGGAATTCGCCTTGTTTCGTTAAAAAGAAGATAATTATAACAGTGGCCGCCAGTTAGCGTTTGAGCGGCGCTCGCTTCGCTCGCGCGGCGCGCACGGGCACGACTTTTTTAGTGCTGCGCTTTACAATATCGTGTTAGGAATTTTTAACCGCGATTCGGCAATATACTACGTTATAAGAGTGGCCGCCAGTTAGGGTGCGCGCAGCGCTCGCTTCGCTCGCGCGGCGCGCACGGGCACGACTCTTTTAGTGCTGTGCTTTTCAATATCGTGTTAGGTATTTTTAACCGCGATTCAGAAATATACTACCCCCAGAAAGTGGGAATCACGGAACAGCCCCTTCGACCAAAGCGGTTGCGGATTGGCCTCATTATCACTTCTTATTCTCTAAATTAAAACCATTGTGATCGAGAAAGGCCTATGGTAGTCAATAGCAGTCAAGCCCCGTAATTTTTGGTCATGCTATAAATTAATTTTAGATATATTTTTTTAATTTTAGATATATTTTTTAAGGTAATCACAAATCAACAGTGATTGAATACCCATGCATGTTGAACACGAAAATGTCATATTTAGGTAATGTGAGAGGAAATTCATAAATGTTACCAATAATAGCGAAAAGTGAAAAAAGTGTCTCATCTGAAGAAGGAGAAGAACAATTCTCGCTCAGTGATAAACTAAGATTTTTAGAAAAATCTTGATTAGTCCGTTTCTCCGACTTGGCCTTACTTGTTCGCGTAACCGAGTGACTTGGTTTCACTTGGTGTCACTCGGTTTCACTTGGTGTCACTCGGTTTCACTTGGTGTCACTCGGTTTCACTTGGTGTCACTCGGTTTCACTTGGTGTCACTCGGTTTCACTTGGTGTCACTTGGACTCGGTGTCACATCACTCGGTGTCACTCGGTTTCACTTGGTGTCACTCGGTTTCACTTGGTGTCACTCGGTGTCACTTGGTGTCACACGGTTCGTCTAAATTTGACTTATTTAGATAACCATTACACTATTCTTATTTCAAGTCTTTTTACCATAATATATAATTTCTGTGTACCACCGTGAAATACCTCCTATGTGTAAAAACCTTCTAAGATAAATACTAAAAATGCCTTTGATGCCAAAAGTCTAACAAACAGTAGAAATTAGATGAGAGACAGAAAATTTTCGCTAAGACATTTTTATTTTGGGTTTTATATTCACTAATTAAGAAAAGTTAAGAAGCAGTGAGCTAACATCCTCCTCATTCTCCACCTTTTTCTCCTTTTGTGCCTAGCCCTTCTGATTCAATTCAGATCCCATGTTTGGCAACATCAAACCAAACACACAAAGATGAGGTACGTGACAAGGAGAGGGGGGAGACTTGATTCAACGAATTATTTAGCAAGCTTCTAAAAACCAATGGAAAAATAGAAATGAGCATTATCTCACCTCTTCCACCAGCCCCTGTTTTCTATATTCGTGTTTAGAAAAGGAGAAAAGGCGAGGGGTGCATTTCCAGAAAATTCTGGGGGTTGTGTCATCACTGTTGGATTGATGAGGAAGTCAACGGCTGAGAAACATAAATGGGGGGCTTAGAAAAAGAACAAATATAAAGGATTCATATTCACCTTTTCCTCAAGGAGAAACTTTCTATTAGTGCCTTTATGGGAGGGAGAATGTGACGAGTCCAATTCAGTCTGGGGACTGTTATAATGTGAACAATTGTTTTAGTGATGAGTATTCCCATAAAAGTGAGGAAATCATAACAAAATAAAAAATGGATAAATAATTTTCACCTTTCACTCATGGCCCCTGTTCTTTTTCATTGTTTGCAATGGACCAGCAGTAGCAAAAGTCTTGGATTCAATCTGTGGGCTAGGATACTGGCAATTGCTGGTAGAGGGGTAGTGGGTCGTGAGGAAATATTTTATTGAAAAAATAAATCAAGTAAGCAAAGGGGAAAATATGTTTCCTTACCTTTCCCTCAGCCCCACCGTGAGTATTCCTTTGTTGAAGCAGCAGGGCAGGGGCAGCGATCCCAGATTCACTCTGGGGGGTGATTTCAAAATATTACGCACTTACAAAAGTGCTGCTGGCGATTCTGCTGCAGTCTCCAATCGCGATTTCCTGTTTAAAAAATCGCAATACTGTGGGAGAAAGTCCCACTAACATCAGGAAGGTTTTGCGGTGGGAGAGTGTTATTTCTATTGGGGGGGGGGGGCTGCAGGAGAGCAGACGGCCAATGGAGATATTTGGACATGGTCGTGATCTCTTTTGTTCTTTGTTTTGTCATGTTGTGTGCGAGCGAGAGCTGACAGAGAGATGATGTGTGAGGGTGACATATCTTTTTTTAGTCAATAACTTAATGGTCTGACTCAAACCATCTTGTCCTTCAAAGTCAACTTAGACGTCATTTCATTGCCCCGTAAAGTCAACTTTGAATCGCTTTGACAATGGTGTCACTTTGGTTCAGTTGGTGTCACTCGGTTTCACTTGGTGTCACTCGGTTTCACTTGGTGTCAATTGGACTCGGTGTTACGTCACTCACTTTCACTCGGTTTCACTTGGATTCACTTGGTGTCACTCGGTTTCACTTGGTGTCACTCGGTTTCACTTTGGCGTCACTCGGTTTCACTTGGTTTCACTCTGTTTCACCGAAGCCAGGTAGTCGTGGATTCTCAGAGTCTTCTCTGCCTGTCGGACGGAGTATTTTTTCTCCGTTCCGAGAAAAAAAGACCACTTGGAGTTACTTGAATACATTTTATTGCCAAAAAACAGGTTTTCCAGGAAGTTGCAGGCTAAAGTCGGCGAGGATCTTTAGTTGTAAATTTCATAGGCACCATTTTGCTGACCGAGAAGAATGTATATCCGCTAAAAGTAAAGAAGTATGGTAGACATAGAATTAGTTCCGGAAAAATCTGCTTTTCCCAGATGTTGGACAATGACTTTTTTCATTATTATTATTTATTCTTAGACAGACGAAGACCATGGCGCCGATCCGCTTCGTAGCAGTGTCAACAATGCTGCTGCATGGTCGCCAATGCCCCCCTCCCCCAACGCGCACACTTCCGGTCTGGTTTTCTATAAAAAGGCAAAAAGCAATCATAACGTATACAAGTGATTTTAATTCACTGTAAGAAAAATACAATTGCCACTTCCTCCCTCACATTCCTCTTCTGTCATCAGTATGATGATATGTTTATTATCATTGTCTGTTCACGGACAGAAGATTTGATCAGCTATTTCTTGGGTAGGTCCAGTGAAATGCACAACCATTTTACATGTTCATCTCTATTTTGTTTAAAAGGCCACAATAAAAAGCTATCCATTATTTGACGATCTAGTTTGGTATGTTGGGGGGAAATCTGGGAGAATGGATGATGGGCTGATAAGCTGGAGAATTGATTGCAAGAATATTTGAGAGGTTAGAGGTGTGAGAGAAGCAAAGCCAGGTGAAGATGAACCATAGGAGTTTCATTTTCACTCCATTGACAACATAAAAAATCCCTTATGACAAACCAACAATCAGCAGCAATGGCATCACACAGCAGTTGTAAAGCAATGAGCAAGTGCCTAAGTTGAACAACATGTTCACTGTTGATGGGGGAGCTATAGGGATAGGAGAGAGGTGCAACGTCAAGCATCTCTGAGGTTGACTGTTGAGCACCAGTGCTTCCTTCTTGTTTGCTTGGGAAAAAAAACACGGTGAACAGGATGGTGAGTGGATTGATGAAAGGCAACGAAAAAGGAAACAATAAAGCACAAACAAACCTGATTCGGCGTCAGCAGGTTTCTTCCAGTCAAAAGTATTCGGTGATTGTAGGCATTTTAATCTCTTTGACTCCTTGATGCAACAAAATATAAATGCAATGGACACAACACCAAACAATACAATACAAAACAATACAGTGAGCATTTAACAAGGGGCGAATTGGAATTTATCAATGATGGTGCAATGGAAATCAAGAATTAATGTAACTTACCTGATGATTTTGATTGGAATGTCTTCGGTCGTTTCTTTTATGCAGTGGAAGCTGAAGGAGGGGGTCATGTAAAAGATCATTTAACAAAGTCATTAGATAGACATCTTCTTTAGTAGTCAGGCATGTCTAAATATGAATCAAGTCCTGGTTAAACAATTCGAAACCAAGAGAACTTACCTGGTATGTGCATCATGGGCAGAGTCCATCGATCAGTGATGTCAATGGACTCTGTTTTTTTGCCCTTGTTGGAACTCAATGCTAAGAGAAGGGCAAATGGTTGCCAATGAGCTTGCAAATCAATTGGCAAAGAGGGGGCATTGCCTTGATGAGTGTTGTGAGTACAATTGGGGGAGGTGTTGCCATGAAGGGTGACAATCATGGGGATGTGCAAAAATGAGAGTGCAGCAACTGCAGCTCTCATTATGGATTCTACTGAGAAATGAGGAAACATGATTCCTTTTTGTCATCTAGTCTAGATTTCCCCCTTGGAATTGAAAAGAATTAAGGATTTTTTACTCTGATCCTCAAACTGTAGATTAACCAGGTGACATCCTGGCCAACTTATCAGCTGACGGACAGACATGATAGGGGCATACTTTTTTGCCAGTGAGCCCTGCAATCCAATGAATTTAATGGCTATTTCAGCAAGGGTCATTTCTATCAAAAATTAGTGCTACGCTAAATCTGAAAGTACAGCTAAACTAGAAATTTCTCAAAGATTCTATAAAGGTGCAGTCATACTGGGGGGTTACATAATTAGAACCTAGTCAAATAATGCTGTACACAAACTTCAAGTTACAAAAAAGTCAATTTATTGATTTCAATACTGCTGGATTGGTCAATTTTTGAAAGGGTTCAATCATTGCCCATTGCTGCTGCGACTTGCACAAGCTGCAATCAACAAATAATCCATTGGGTTCCCTTTGTTGTTTCAAGGCACAATGTCACCTTGTGCTCCACATCGAGACCCTTCAGTGGAAGGACCCAGCACCGTGACAATGATGACCAGTCCCAGTTTTGTGCAAGTTATATATGCATTTGTGCACTGCGGCACCATCATCAAACCACTCGTTGTCACCCTAGTTGGGGTATCATCAAGTGATGAGGTTGGGTGGGTACAATCATTTGTTTTTAGCCAAGCACGGGGCTCCAACCGCAAGCCACTTCAATTGTTGGTCCATGGTTGTGTTGTGTGTTGTGTGTGATATGAAGCAAGGTAAAGAGTAAAGATAATATTAGCCAATACCTATGTAGACAAATTTTAGTGTTAAAACATTAATTTAAGTGTTCCGTTCAGAATTGACCCAATTGCATAAGAATGATGGTATCTCGTTTAAGGAGGCCTGACATCTGAGGCTGATGCCTTGTAGGCAAACTCCGCACCACCTCACAACCAGAGACATATCTTTAAACATATTTTCAGTGGCTAAAGTTGAATTTATGTTGTCATCTGTGTATGGCAGCAGTTGGGATCTGTCATGACATACATCACATGATAGTGGAACGTTCAACTTCTGCTTTGGCCTTGGCGGCCCTGTTCAAGCTCTTCCTCACTCCCATTTAGGTCAGGAGTGAGGTGAAACTAGGCTGTTGTGATTATTTTTGTTAACGGAGAAGTTATTGTCAGTGTAACAGGACAACATGAAATGATGGTTGTGATTTTTTGGGGTGATGGACAGATGAGCTCATGCGGCAGGTGACACCAACCGAGAATAAGAGGCCTCCAGCCTCATAATTCCGTGCCAAGAGCTGCCGCAACCCACGGTTAGCAATGAAACAATGGGTTGATTGTGGTGTTGTTGTCTAGGTAATTTAAGCTTTTTCTCATCGTCATGTCTGGCACGCGAGACTTCCTTTTGGAAGCGTTCAAGTTAGTGGGGCGTCAATTGACAGGGGACGGCGTCAGCACAACGCTGGCAATTCCATTGCAAACACAGGAGGAGGACCAGCCCCCACACACTCTGGGACGGGAAAACCCTGCTACCGAATCATGGGTTGCCCTCCCCGACTCCATCACGGCCGAGCCGCTCCAAGTGGAGCACGCCACAGAGGGGGGCAATGCTACAACCCAGCACACCCCACCAACACGTCTGACTCCCTCATACGAGGGTGCCCCTGGCACCCTCCGCACGCTTGCAGGGAAATGACGCCTATCTTTGGCGCGAGTGGGCATGGCAACGGGAGGTGGCAGGGTCAGCGGCATGGACAATGACGTTCCGGGAGCAAGCACTGGCAGGGTCTCTCTGGATTTTTGCATTTATGCAGGCTGGCAGTCCAACGGTGCACATTTTCCATTCGGCTGCCGTCTACTGTGAACGATAGTGTTTGTGGGTGACAGGACCCCAATGAGGAACTATTTCCCCATCTTACTGAAGCCGGAAAAACCATGGGCATGGCCCACAGTTGCAGTTGACAAAGACACCCAGGCCTTCACCGAGTTTTTCAGTGTGGCGGGCAACCGAACGCGGTGGTGGCAGCCATCGGGACTGAAGGCTTCGAAACAATTGCCCACCATGCTATACATCCCATTCGCCCTCGCGGAGTTTCTGGTGGCGGAACCTCAAACGCCGTGGGAGTTATTTGTGGAGGTACAGCGAATGGGGCAAGACACGGAAGGAACACTCGGGGAATGCACGGATACGTTGGTCCAAAGTTGGGCCATGGCAGCAGCCCAATTGAATGACGGGGTCCGCAGCGTGCTGGGGATGGAGGTCAACCCCGCGCTCTCTTTTGACTCATTGTTTTTGGATTGGGCACAGGGCCGCCTCGACGCAACGTTGGGGACACTGGCACCCTCCTTGCCGGCACCGGCACCCGTAGCGACAGCAATGGACAGGGTCTTGATTGACAGCATATTGTTGCACACGGCGGAGACACTGAAGGCAGTAGTCGAAGCGATCGCAAAAAGCCCAATGGCTTCGGCAACTGGGGGCTGTACGGGCAGCTCATCCTCCTCATTGAAACACGTCTATAGTGAATATGACATCGCGGCCCTTCAAGGGTACTGTGGTGTGGTGGACCCACACAATCTCCCACAGATCTGGCTCACATTCCAATCCGCCCGACGTGCGGACGAGGTACTGGCAAATTTGAAGGAAGGGATGCTAGCGTTCGCACAGGAGCACCACTGTGAAATTGACGGCGGCGTTTATTTTGAGAAGAAGACCCTGGATGACATCGTGGAGCTGCGCTTTAATCCGGGCAGCGGCACAGCGATTTTCAAAACAGCTGGGGCGGGGCTGTCGATACTGGCATGCAGACCTTGCAGCGCTGCAGAACGAGAATGCATGGCACAACGGGAAGCAGCGGTGCTCAAGTCCAGGGGCAACAGGACATTGGAGGAGGCGTTTAAGGTTTCAGCCACGGACCCACGGCATCCGCCAACAAGCTTTTACGAGCTTAGTCTGCTCGTAGCTACATTTGCGGCCCTTCTCCATGTCTTATTTGGAAGCACGTGTGACCTGTTTAGGAAGATATGGAATGTGTATACAATCATGAAGGAAGAAGCGGTGGAGGAGAATAGGGCAGAGTTTACAGGTCTACTATGCCGCCAACTCGTGTGGGCCATCACTGACGACCATTGCAACTTCTTCAGCAAACGGCTGCATCCGGATAAGTTCTGGCTACCACTCGAGCAAATACCTTTCCCCAAGTCACTGCTCGATGCTATTTTTTTGAATGTACGATGGCAGGAGCCCATTCTGCGCCCAAGTTTTCCTCGAAAGTGGCTGACACAGGGGATAGCGCAGGAGGCAGCAGGGGCCGGGTGGCAAGTGGGGAACCCCGAGTATGGCACAGCACCTGCGGGGCTAACCCCACACTTCCCATACCACCTGTGGCAGGGCCCTCCGGGCACGATGCTCAGTCTTCCGCCCTTAGGGCCGCCACCACCGCCGCCGCCTCCTCGGGGGGCGCCATTGCTTCCCATGCTGGTGGGGCAGCACAAACAGCAGCATACGCCTCCAGCCGCAGCGACCGACAAGCTGGGGCACGTTCATGCGGTGTTCCGAACGCATTTTGCTGCATACCATTGGGCGTTTCTGGGGAGCATGATGTTTGGATGGGTGCTAAAGGCGGCTAACTTGGACTGGAGTGATATGCCAATGTTAAAGGACTACGTCAATGAGAAAGGGCGGAACATGATTTGTTTTTATTATATATGCGGGCGGTGCACTTTTTGCCCATGCCGCCTCAAGAAAGGACATGTTGAAAAAGATAGAATACCAAACGAATGGGCGGAGCGATTGTGTCGTCTTGTGGAACCTGGAATCCAATACACGTTACAGGCGGGGGGCGGTACAGGGGACGGAGGCAGCCCCCCTAAGAGACAGAAGATGTGACATGAGGCTGGCGGACACCAGCCACCACAAATGTTGAGTGCTGCGACATCAGCAGTGGCCTGGGCGTTGCAGAGCCAGCGGATGGAGGAGAGGAGGGAGGTCCCACAACCATTGCCAACGAGCAAGACCCAACAGCAGAAGAGCAGGGACATCCTCGGGTTAGCACATGTTGAATAAAAGTGAAGGTAGGAAACTCCTTGTTGTGTGAACATTAAACTAGCATGGACAATTTGCCGGAACACACAACGAATCCAAACACAGAGGTTATGCATTATAGTCTTGTTTTTGTTGTACTGTTTTGTGTGCCTGACTAGTGACCTATGTCATGCCTGGCCTTGGCGCCTTTTGACAGCTTGTTTGCCTTTCCATGTCTTTCTTTGGTGTTGTGCCCTGCAATGACTGACAAAGATTGGCGGAGCTACCGTCTGCGAGCAAACTCGCCCAGTCACCTGACACCTGTGCACCACAATGCACCCTGGCAAGGAGCCACCTGGCGGTGAAAACACCGGCGAGCAAACTCGCCTTTGCCACACGAACCCCCACCACTTCCATGCGGCCCGATTCTTGTCGGCCCCGCGGCTACAGGATGGCTCGGTGGTAACCGGCGCCACGAAAGAAAAATTGCAGCGCGAGAACAAGCGCGCCCGCATGACGGCTGAGGAAAATCAGTCAGAGGTGTCCTTCCGGCACCAACACACTGGGGCATTTGCAGCACCACCACGGGACAAACTGCCCGCAGCCTTTTTGGGAGACATGTGTCCCACCAACCTTGCATTGGAACACCCGGCAGCGCCACTACTGCTGACGTATGCCGGTCGGGGCTGTCCAGTCAACACGGGACGGGCACGGACGCGGGCAGAACTCAACGCCGCAGTGGAGAAGGGTGCCCACCCATCAGCCATGCAACAGGAGGGAATGGAACAACTACGGCAAGAAACACTAGAAAAGGTACAAAAGGGACAGGCGCGCTAGGTTGCAAATTACTGTCAAGTTACTGAGTAACTACTGCTTACTCAGTAAATTACTGTCGCTTGGGCAGTAATGGTGGTTACTGACCCCTTCAAGATTACTTTAATTTGGAAAGTAACTAGATGAGAGAATGTAAAGATAGATTCAGTAACCTTTCATTCTAGCCCAGTAATTCCTTGGTTTAGATTCAGTAACTTGACATGTCATCATGAATCTTACTGACTTCTGTCATCTCCCTAATACACAATACATGCGTACTAGTGAAGAGAAGCGTGAATCAACAAGCAGATGGCCACGCGCGCCCATTTTTGCATTGCCACATAACAAAACAAGACAATGGGATTTCCGCTTGAGCAGAACTTCATCCCCTTCTATCTCTGCGAGTTCATCAAGTTTTGAGCCGTGAGTTGTCCCATTGTCTTTCCACTAATCGCAGCAACGCGCCGTCCTTGACGCCCCCGCAAAAGACTGGTTGGTTGTTGTGTTATTGCGATTTTGTTTTTTATTTGTAAAACTATTTAATTGAAAGTCGTCACAACTAACCCTGCCATTCCTCCCCACGCCCCTCCCACATCTAATCAACCACATCGGCCCGTCGCCGCGTCCTCTCAGATCAACAGCCCTCCTGCCAACAAAGAATCAGGTCCATTGCTCACCTGGTTGGTGAGTTCTCCCATTTTGTTTTTTTATGCGCAAAACTATTTAATTGAAAGTCATCGCAACTATCCCTGCCATTCCTCCCCACACCCCTCCCACATCTAATCACCCACATCGGCCCATCGCCGCGTCCTCTCAGATCAACAGCCCTGCTGCCAAAAAAAGAATCAGGTCCATTGCTCACCTGGTTGGTGAGTTCTCCCATTTTTGTTCTTTTATGCGCAAAACTATTTAATTAAAAATTGTCTCAACTAACCCTGCCCTTCCTCCCCACACCCCTCCCACATCTAATCAACCACATCGGCCCATCGCCGCGTACTGTCTGATCAACAGCCCTGCTGCCAAAAAAAGAATCAGGTCCATTGCTCACCTGACTGGTGAGTTCTCCCATTTCTGTTTTTTTATTTTCAACTATTTAATTGATAATTGTCAGTTATGACCCTCTCCTTCCTCCCAACACCCCTCCCACATCTAATCACCCACATCGGCCCGTCGCCGCATCCTCTCAGATCAACAGCCCTGCTGCCAAAAAAGAATCAGGTCCATTGCTCACCTGACTGGTGAGTTATCCCATTTTGTTTTGTTATTTTCAACTATTTAATTGAAAATTTACTGTGCCGACAATGCCCTTCCTCCCACCACCCCTCCCACTTCTAATGAACCACGTCGGCCCATCGCCGCGTCCTCTCAGATCAACAGCCCTGCTGCCAAAAAAAGAATCATGTCCATTGCTCACCTGACTGGTGAGTTCTCCCATTTTGTTTTCTTATTTTCAACTATTTAATTGAAAATTTAATGTGCTGACCCTTCCATTCCTCCCATCACCCCTCCCACTTCTAATCACCCACATCGGCTTGTCGCCACGTCCTCACAGATCAACAGCCTGCTGCCAACAAAAGAATCAGGTCCATTGCTCACCTGACTGGTGAGTTATCCCATTTTGTTTTGTTATTTTCAACTATTTAATTGAAAATTTAATGTGCCGACCATGCCCTTCCTCCCGTCACCCCTCCCACTTCTAATGAACCACATCGGCTTGTCACAGCGTCCTCTCAGATCAAAGCCCTGCTGCCAAAAAAAGAATCAGGTCCATTGCTCACCTGACTGGTGAGTTATCCCATTTTGTTTTGTTATTTTCAACTATTTAATTGAAAGTTTAATGTGCTGACCATGCCCTTCCTCCCATCACCCCTCCCACATCTAATGAACCACATCGGCTTGTCACGGCGTCCTCTCAGATCAACAGCCCTGCTGCCAAAAAAAGAATCAGGTCCATTGCTCACCTGACTTGTGAGTCCTTTGCCACCCTTGCTTATCGCTTTGCAACACATTACCTCACTCCACTTACAGTCCTTGTTCTTTTGCAGGCACAAAGGAATAACGTCACACCGACGAACACTCTTCTGTTGATGAGAGGAAAATGGACGGCGTTGAACAGAGTTTTTCCCCCTGGATTGGCCAGACCATCAAGACTGTTTGGGAGTCAGGCAAGATTGTCAAATCTTATGATTCTGCTGGGAAAGAGATTTGGACCTGTGGCCACTGCAATGTGGTCTTCAAGCATCACACAAAATGATGATTTGTGGGATTTGTGGGAGTTGCCAGGTTCTGATGATTTTTATGAGATGGTCACTGAATACTACAAGGAGAGTACCATGTTGAAAGTTTATCAGAGGGGGGAATGTGATGAGTATGATCCCAAGGACAGAATGATTCCATTCAAAGGTTTGCTTTTATGTGATTTTCCAAGTGATAGTGAAGAGGATTAAGAGTGAAAGGGACATGGGTGCAGTTGTTTCAGTTCGGTTTTGATGGAGAAGCTTTTTCCCCACAGAAGTTTGGACTTACACAGTGTACTTTGGGGTTTTTTGAAGCCTCTTTAAATCTAACATGACATAAACATGCTGACAACTATGATGGCTGAATCATATAGAAAGATAGCATGCCTTTATCTCTTGTAGGTGTCATTTCAAAAAGGGTTTTATGGGTGAAGTATTTCATTGTCACATCAGACAGTAATCATACAGTAATCTACCAGGTTACTGTTTTGGCTTAAATGGACAGTAAGTTACTGTTTAAGAGATCAGTGGGAGTCGTGGTAGGAGACGCCTCATGTGACAGTCACATTTAAAGACTTTTTCAGTAACTTACTGAGTAACCAGTAAGTTGCTTTTTTTGGTTACTGATTACTGTACATTGGGACAGTAACCAAAAACAGTAATTTGCAACCTAGCAGGCGCGGCTAGTCGACTGGGAAGAGATAAAAGACAACCCACCGCTAGTCCTCAAGATATCGCCTATAGCGATGATCCCGCACAAGTCACGGGGTTTCCGAGCAATCCTGGAGTTGTCTTATGTCCTTCGGTTACCAGGTCTCCAAACTTCATCTGTGAACAAGTCGACGGTGAAGACTGCGCCACGTGGCTCCATCGACCAACTGGGGCACACTCTGAATTGAATAGTACATGCATTCGCGGAAGCAGAACAGGCGGGGGATAAGATTTACATGGCGAAGTGGGATATAAAAGACGGCTTTTGGAGGCTGCATTGCGCACAGGGTCATGAATGGAACTTCTGCTATGTTCTGCCCTCGACAACGCCCACTGACCGCATCCAGCTCGTCGTACCCACGTCGCTCCAGATGGGGTGGATCGAGTTCCCACCGTATTTCTGTGCAGCGTCAGTCCGCCAGTGTATCCATTGCCCGTGGGGCGAGTCGAGCAAGAACCGAGGTTCAGTACGGAGTACTTGATTCGTGTAGATTGACAATCAACCATGATTTTGCAGGGGAAGCCTTAGTGTGAAACACCTCCACCCGCACACCAATCCAAAGCTCGTGAAAAGAGGAAATTGTAGTTTTTTCCGCAAAACTTGACGAAGGGCTGTGGAGAAAGTTCTAGACAATCTACAAAATTGACGATAATTATCAAGATTTTTTTAAAAATCTTAGTTGTGTTGGAAACTGAGCCGTTTTCTCCTTCTTCTTCTTCTTCTTCTTCTTCTTCTTCTCCTTCTTCTTCAGTGAGACAGTTTTTTTGCTTTTTGCCAAAACAGGTACTTACCATGAAGTTGATGTCAACTTACCTGTAAATAATTCATTTTTCGCTTGGACTTACATGGGTAGTCTTAGTGTTTTAATATATGCCTACCTTTAAAAATATATTGTTGTGTGTAACATCTGACAATATTTTCAACAATGTTTCTGTAAACTTTAAGGGAACATTAGTCACAAATCATTTTAAGACGTAGAGACGAAAAATTTTAAACAAGGGTTCTTTAAAACTTGAAGGGAATGTTATCGTGTCACAAAAGAGTGTGTAACAAGAAAATGATTTCACAAACTAAAAGGGCGCGGGAGCGCGAGGCGCTCCCGCCCATTTTGGCATACACTCATACTACAAGCCACTTTATTTTAATGCGGCATACACTCGTACTACAAGCCACTTTATTTTAATGTACGTCTTCCTCTGTCTCTACAAATCGCAATCTGTTTCGCTGCAAAAAATCTTGCAGCGGCTGCTGGTAATTTTTATGTTACGAAGGGGGTGCGTAAGTAGGGCAGTTAAACTAGTATATTATCACACCTCGCTTGCGAACTGAAAGAGAACAGTTGCGACATCGAACTGAAGTAAGTGATACATCGGACTGAAAACTCGTGGCAGTAAAGAGGAGAAATTAAACTTAAAATCTTGAACTGTTGGCTAGCTCTTAAAGAAATACAACGACGCCATCGACAGGAAAGATTTTAAAGATCTCTGCAATCTACTGACTAGGGGGGTTGTATGCAGTATTGTCCTTTTCTACAGTCGCATTTCCGTACTTGGCAAGAAACGCGCCTAAAGCAGCAGCAGCTACTGGGAGGGTCATCTCTGACTGGTTTTCCATCGAGAGTTTGTCAGGATGATGAGTCTTAATGGCACTTGCAACACCTGAAGTGACAGGTTCAGCACTGGCATTTGACATGATGGTTTGATTCTCTGCCTCAATTGCTGCAGCTGTTGCTAGGACTGAAACTGCCTCGACATGCTTTCGATAAGCTTCAGGGTTGGTGAGATTCTCCACCATGCGCTCGACAAAAGTTTCTTGGAGGTACTTGGGAAGCGTGGCTAGCGCCTTGTTCAGCCTTTGTGCAAGGACAGGGTCAAAGCAATTTGTGTCCATGCTGGTGTCATGCACCGCTTTGCCACTGCTAACGATGGAGGAACTCACAGCTTCGGGACGAAGTGCTGGCATTGAGCTAACTGGTGATGGGACAGATGAGTGACCGTCGGTGTAAACGGGGTGGCTCTCGTTTACAAAGTCAAACATAGTCTCCACGAGCTCACATGACGGAACCCTAGAAATCTTCTGGGACGGTGGTGGGAGATATACCTTCGACGAATACTCCATTGGGACATCTTCGACGAGGAGATCAGCGTCCGAAACCAACGGGTCGAGTAGTGAGACTTCAGGATGGGGAATCTCATCATAGTCTTCTATCTGTGGCTGATCTATGGAATAATCGATAGATGGGGCATCCTCAATTGCGTGAGAGCTCACTATATCAGCCTCCAACTTGCGTTTCTTGAATGCTGGTGGCTCGGAAGTCAATGGATCAAGTCCACCAGAAAATTTTTGCACGAACGATGTCAACTGAGCCACTTGACTCTTCAACTCAGCAACCTCCTCCTTCAATCTGTCGACTTCTTGCTGATCCGCAGCATTCGTTTGATTCGCCTTGCGGATTTCGATCAAAAGGTCAGGACGACCACGGAGAAACTTCTCGTGCTTGAATCTCCAGTACTTGGAGGCAGTCTCGTCATCGACATCAGCGAGACGAATGCCTTCGTTCTTGATTTTGCGGAAGCCATAGCTGTAGTGACAGAATGGAGAAACGATGAAATCTAGTAGTTAGGTATAACTTGGGTTCGATACCGTAAAGATTGCACTGACGATATCACACTTACAAGTTGAGCTGACGAACGAATGACGAGAAGTTGTTGTGCTTGAAATATTGAGGGATTATTTCACTCGCAAATACTTCAGGATCTTTGACAATGAAGGTGAGACCGTCGTCGGACCTGCAACGTAGGTTAACAATGTCACGGTGAGATAAAGCTATGGACAAAAGACCTCACATACTCTGCTCCCCCCTCACCCTCTCCGCCCCTTCCCCCCACTTCAGCACAGGATATAGTGAACACTACAGACTATGAAAATAAACAATTAAAACCGAGCAAGACGAAACGCACAAAGCGGGACCCATGTCGGGAGGGTGGCGGTAGGATGAGAGGCAACAGATCAAGCGATTCAACGGAGATCGGTCTGGGAAGCTTACCATGAGGCAATTTGAGGATTGCATTCGTCAATCATGTGATATGTCTGTCGGGGAGAAAGGGAAAACAATAAGAGGAGGGGCGGAGCGTGAGACGGGAAAGTAAACGAACCTCAAAGATCAACAACTGTTGCGAACGAGACCTGCGCAAAAGCAACAAAGCACCAACGAAGCACCTGCGCGAACCGCGCTGGCGTTCAGTCGACCAGCGGACGCCGCCGACTGTACAGCGGCTAGCATTCGCCTGACAACAACGAGAACGACAAGAGCATACGTCAGCACGAAACTCACCTTTTGCAGGAAGACAGGGACGTCGTCTTTCTTCACGGATTGTTTCTTGTTCGACATCTTTGACTTGGGGAGGACGGTTAGTGAAGAGGGATCGGAAATGAGTTGAGGAAGGTTTGGTTTGTTGTTGTCGGTGTTGTATGAAGGGGTGGATGGGTACATCGAGGGTGGATTTGAAATTGAAGAGTGTTTGAATGCCTTGATTTGCCTTGATTGTAGAGATGAAATCAATGGGAACGGTCGAGAACTAAATTATGTCAACTTGAGGCGTTCGTGATAGCTGGTACGATGTGTGCAGCACGTTATGAACGTACCACTGCCTCTAATAAATAATACTGAGCTGGCAACGTAACCTTGATGGGACGAAGCTTTCATTTTCACGAACACGTAAGTCACGTAGGAATCGACCAAAATAAATTCAAAGCTTCGCCTTGGCGCACGACTGATTAGAGATATTATTGCCACGTGAAAACCGGACATTGCTCAAGCAGTTTTGTAAGGCTTCCGTTAGAAAGTATAGATGTAACATCGCTCTAGTAAAAAATATATGAATCATGCTAGGAGAGAAGAAGGTCGACGTCAGCAATTCAACGAACCAACGAAAAATTGACGTAGATTTTTCTCTGTGTCTACGCACTTATTTCTCCCAAAGAACCCCACGTCAGATCGTAAAGAATCGGACAAGGATAGAATATTCTGAAATTGTATTATACGCTTTGTACTTTCTGGCACGCTCTATTTCGGTAAGTAAATCCTAATGTACAAGGATGTATTTTACAAGTTTTATTAGTTTCCCACAATATAACCATATTATTTGAAATGGAAGTGGGTCTACAGACTGTGAGATGGGGTATATAAACAGGGGGGGGGGCTCACAGTCTATATGTTAGGCCAAAAACTTGGTAATTTGCGGTTGCTAAGCAATTGCAACGGAGGCATTGCAATTCCTTGTCCAACAAACTTTGCGCAAGATTAGCAAACTGGCCTTTTCCAATTCCTCGTCAACAGTGGTTTAGCCCAGGATTTCTGCGAAGGCACCCAGTTCGGCATCAATTCAGCAGACTAACATGACCGATTGGTATCCAAATAGTAGGACCAAAGAATTCAGCCTTCGCAAATTTCGGAAAAATACATTTCCTTAGTAATTGTAATAATTATCTGATAACATTATTGCAATTTCCTAGGAATCGCAAATATATGTCAATTTACTCAAGATAGCAATTTCAAAGGAATTGTTCTTTGGTCACACAAGGTCACGATCACTGAAAGATACAGTGCTACGTAGGGATTAGAACATATCATGACAATTGACAGTTGGATGCGTTTTAGTGCCAGATTTGTAGAAATATGCAACCAGTCATGCTGGTTTGTCTCTTTTCATCTGCAATAAGGCCGTTGACTCCTGTGCAAAGTTTTGATGGACAAGGAATTGCAATGTCTCTGTTGCAAATTGCTTAGCAACCTCAAATTACCAAGCTTTTGCCCTGAGCCGAAAATCGTCATAAAAAATATCACGCAAAAATTATTGGTAGTCTCGACAGGTGTCAAAGATTTGATTTTATGAGGTATATTTGATACAATTGTGAGGATGGAAAGGCAGTGGAACTGCATTCTAATCCAAACGATGCAAACGATCATTTTGTTGATCCTACACACAATTGGTATGATCATACCCTTCTCAAGGATGTTCAGATCTTCCTCAAGGGTGTTCTCTTGTTTGGGGTTCTGAACTTCAGTGTTGGGGAGTCCATGCCTTCGGGAGGTGGACTCTCCTACTGGGGAGTCCTGAGAATGCTCCATTTAGGTTTCGTACCCAGGGGTACAAAAAAGGCTGATTCTTGGCCTATGTCACTCGCCCCACGAATGGAGTATCAGGTAAAAATGGAACCAAAAAAACCTAAGTGCTTTTAGGTGAAAAAATGGGTTCTCATGGGAGTAACAATAACGAACTAAAGAGTTTTTTAAACACGTGTAACAAGTAAGTGTTGTTTGAAGAGGGAGAGTCCGTTTTTGTTGTTTTGAAACTGACATTTAATACGGATTTAAGTTTGGTTGTTAAAAAAAGGTGTAACTCTTCATATATTCAGTCTTTCTGATTTGGTTCCGCATTGAATCCTGATGGTGCCATTCGTATGAACTGATGTGATAGTCCAAGGATCACTTTCATATCTACTTTCACCTTTGCGGAGTATACCATCTCTTCTAAGAAGTACTTGATCACCAACTTTGTAGTCCCAATCACGACGTGGAGCTATTTTCCCGCTTGGTGTTTTGGTCTGTTTGGTGTTGCCTATATTCTCCAATTTTATTCCAGTCGGCCAGGAAGGGGGTGTTGAACAACATGTCCCGTCCAAAGATGGCTGCCCTGGGGAGGCTTTTAGTACTGTGTGGTATGTTGAGCGAATGGCCCAAGCGACGTTCGTCACGAACTTGTCTATATCACTTGTCTCTACTGAAGGGGCCATGTCTATTTCAGCTGTTCGAAGCATAAATGATATCACCTGATGCACACGTTCTAGAATTGCATTCGCTTATGGATTCTTGACACTGGTAGGCTTACTCGTGATCCCATATGAGTCACATAGGGCTTTGAAGTGAAGTTTGAATTCGCTTCCATTTTCATAAATTATGTATTGACAACGTGGATACCTACTAAACCAGGTTTTGTTCACTAAGTTGCTGATCATTGCTGATGATTTATCAAAGTATGCTAACTTAGGTTCCTCATGGATCCTTTTACCCTTACGCCCTTTTGTATCCAGGGGAATAATCACCTCAGTGATTACCGGTAGTTCAACTATTTCAAACCAGGTCAAAGCTGGGTCAATCATAGTCAGACATATGAAATCAAGTACTGTCCCATCTTTACCTTTGATTGTATATGGGCCAATAAGGTCCACACATAGTACATCCCAAGGGTTTGTGATGGCAAATTTTGTAGGGAGTTTCCCGTACTTATGCTCTTGTTGACTTGGCATGCATGACAGTTTTTGACATATTTCAGGATGGTATTTCGCATACCTTTCCAGTACATCGCAGCACGAAGGGTTTCTTCGAGTCTCGTGTCTCCAGGGTGCTGTAGATAGTGGTGATACCAACTAACTGCACGGTGTTGAAGATCTTTTGGAATGACCATTTTTCCGTCCTTACATAGGAGATGTGTACTTTCGACCAATTGTGTCGAGTACTGGTCTTTCACTGTCTTCAAGCTGGCATCAAGCTTTTGTGCTTCTGCAATCTCGTACTGTTAACGGGTAGATTACATCTTCTTCGCTGCGGTTTGCAAATACCAGATTCATTTCCTCTTGGTATGCAGAGGTGTCTATTGCACTCTCTTCTTGCATGGTGTAATGACACCAGCATTTGGTGAACGTCATCCAGTTCTCGTGCTCACTCGGTATTGGTCCGATGTCTAAGCAAGAGATGGTGTCGGCAACAGTGTTATGTATGCCTTTAATGTAAACAATTTTGGGGCCAAATTCCTCGAGGAGCAATCTCCATCGGTAGACACGGTCAGAGGTTAATCCGAGGGTGTCTTGGATTAGATTTTTATGGTCTGTGTAGACTTTTAATCTTTGTCCCCACAACATGCCTTTGAACTCCTTGAGTGTTTCCACTATGGCCAGTAGTTCTAGTTCGGTCACGCTGTACTTCTGTTGCGTCGTCGACAGCTTCCTGCTGAAGAACGCAAGGGGCCTATTACCCTGGGTGATAACTGATCCAAGTTGTTTAGACAAGGCATCAGTATATATCTCAAATTCCATTGAATAATCGGGATAGGCTAAGACTACATCCTTGGCAATTGAAGTCTTAACGTCATCGAATGCTTTTTGATGCACCGTGTCCCAGTACCATGGACGTTTCTTTGTCTTATTGGCTCTGGTGACCTTGGTGTGACCGCACTCTCCTACCAGTGAGGTGAGTGGGGCAAGCACTTTGCTGCATCTTGCCCAAAGATCTCTATAATACTGGACCATGCCCAGGAACTTACGGAGGTCTTTGACATTTTTTTGGCGATGAAATCACGAGAATCGTCTGTACCGTTTTCTGTTGTGGTTTAATCCCTGTTCGTGTGAGGGTATAACCTAGATATTCTGTTTCAAAGGTGCAGAATGACGACTTTCGGGCGTTGATTCGCAAGCCCGCCTCGCGTAGCCTGGTAAGCACCATTTTCAATTTGTCAAGGTGGTCTTCCAGGTTTGCCTTTGTGATGCATAACAAATCATCAAGGTAAGCTCGTACGAACTCTAAGGCTCCCATTAGTGTTGACATTTTTGCTTGAAAGATGTCTGGTGAACCTGCGATGCCCATGGGCAATCGGAGGTAGGAATACTTGCCCCATGGGAAAATGAGGGTACATATTTTGGATGAATCGGGATCCAGTCTAATGGTATAATAACCCATGTTTAAATCTAGGGCTGTAGCATAGGTAAATTCTTCTAGCTCTTGCGGGACTGTACTGATTTTGGGTAATGGAAACGGCTTTCAAACTTGTCATTTATTTACTTCTCTAAAATCAGTGAGAAAGCATACAGCTCCGTCTTGTTTTCCAGTGATAATTGATGGTGACACCCATTCCAATTCGGGCTGAAACTCTACCACTCCCAGTTTGCATATTCTATTCAGTTCTGTGATAGTTGTTTCTTTGTGAGATTTTGGTACTGGGTATGCCTTGCCATGATATGGCTTTGTGCCCTCCTTAAGTTCGAAGGACACAGGCTCTGTGTTCCAATCACCTAGTGTTCCGTCAAAAAGTTCCTCAAATTCTGCGAGTAACTCCAGCAACGAGTTTTGGTCTTGGAGACTTAGGTGAGTACAATTGGTGCTAACAATTGATTGGAGGTCTGCCTTTTTATAATTTGCATCTAGGATTTTAACTACCCGCTGTGTTGCTTCCTGCGTACTTTGCGGTTCATTTGCCATGCTGTTGTTAACAGCCCAGGCTTTATCCAAGTTCGATGAGGTCAGACTATTGATGTCTCTCATTGGCAAAATGATGTGATCAATGGTAATTTCTTTTGTTCAAGAATCTAGAACAATTCCGAGCTCTTTCATGGTTTGGCATCCAAGAATGAGGTCGAACGCTGGCTTTGCCATCTTTTTCTTATCATACTCTACTACATTAGGAGTCACGTTGTATTCCTTACTGTTCGAATACTCAAAGAACTTTAAGTTGACTTCGCTCCTTCCTTTGGTTAGGAAGCTCCCATTCGACGTATGCCAAGACTTTGGCACCTGCCTAGCCAAGTAGGGAAAGCGTTTCTCCGTTCCCTTTGCATGGAACAGGAGATCACAGATCCACTGTCTAGTAGGATCCTGATGACTGTGTTACTGGTACGACACCCTGTAGGTGTTCGATGTTCTTACGGGCTGGATTTTTAGTCGTTAAATGACGTGCTTGTGCTACTACAGTAGTGATCTGCCTTTCTTTACCTGTCAAAGGGGGGTTCACACTATTGAAAAGGTCACTTGACAGTTCGGGGTCCGACAATTCGGTTATTGTTCACTCTGTGTAAGGTTGGCTCGAAGATTTCCTAGTTCTTCTGCCAGGTTTGAACATGTATTGTTTGAATCAGAAAATGTTATGTTGGCACGCGGGGAAGTTTTAATCGGACTAAGATAAGTATTCATCATTTCATTACAATCGATTTTACTACACAATTTCTTAGTACTCCCCAACCCATCATCTCAAGATGAGTCTGAATCATCACTGTCACTCATGTCGTGATGCTTACGCTTCTTTTTTCCGATAGCGCGTTTCATTTTCTTGTTGGATTTCGTAAGTTTGTCGATTTTAGCGGATAGCTGCGCATAGCTACTTCCTCCTCAAGCAGGTCTCTCTAGTCCACAAGAAATTCCATTTGGTTTTCTCCCCTTGAAGCTTGACTTCGGGGTCCCATTGGAGTCATACTTCCGGCAATCTGGAGTGTTGTGGGTGGTATGTGCCCCATGTTTCTTGCAGAGAACAGTACTTCTCTGTGCGACGTTTCTTCGGAATCCGGTCACTAAAAGAGACCATCTTCTTTCTAGACAAGTCATAAGACTTGGCTACAGTCTTGGGTCCTTCTCCAACCTTCTCGGTGGGGTAGGCCGTCTTGATGTGTTCAAGGACTTCGAGAAGTTCCCTGACACTCTGTGGTACCAAGGCTCCACTGAGCTAATATTGGTCCTGCCAGTTCCTAGGAACCATCCTGAGGATGTGGCTTGCCAAGTCGGCATCATCAGATGGCCCACATACTTCCATAGACTTTGCAGCCTTTGAAGAGTAAAACAGGCACGGCAAGAGTTCCACATACCCGTTAAGGCGTTGGATCCTCTGCACAAAGTCTCTGATGGGTACCCTATTTGGTTTCTTCAGCCCATTGCTGATGTAGAAACGTTCCTGATCCGCTGCATCAGTCCTAAAGACAGTCTGCAGATGCAACTGGACACATTCCTGAAAGGAGGTCCAAGATGCCAGGCGTTTTGTGGGATGCTCGGTCCCGTACACATCTGTCCGGGGTTCGCAGTTGATTTGCTCCCCAACGATGGTGGTCCAAGGATGACGGGCAGTCTCCGACAATTGAGTGGAGTACTGCAGGAAGATCGCTTGGCCGGCGGACACTATGGCCTCACTGGTGTGGATTTTAGCAGCAGTTGTTTTTTTCCACGACTGGAGGGCGGGGGAATTTTCATCCGTCCCTTTGAACGTGGCTTTGGCCGCAGTGGCCGCAGTCAGTTTTGCCTCAGCCTTTTTATCTGCCTTGCAGGCTTCCTCGTAGTCTGTGTCTAAGCCTCTCTGGGGAATTATTTCCATCGAGGTCTGGACATGGTTGAGGAACTGTTCAGGACTTCCCTCATCGAAGACGGTGACAGACAAGGTCATTTTGTTGGAGACCTTGATTTTGTTGATTACCTTCGGGGTGTCCATGGCAGTGGGAATGTAGGAAATGGGTGGCTTGGACCTCCCTGAACTCCATTCACACTCCTGCGGCTTGAGTCCTTCTGGGCTTGACTTGCTGGTTGACATTCTCTTAATTGCCTCGCCAAGGGGGTATTATAAAACAAGGCCTTGAAGAAGGTCTTGGGTGCCCTGATGAGGTTAGCTCGAAAGAGAATTTTTTAATTTTTAATTTTTAATTTTTTCTTCGTCGACTTGTATTTCTTAAAAGTCTTGCTTCCAACTATTTCGCAAGAATTCTTGATCACGAAATTAATCCGACTCGTAGGAATCCCCGATCGCAGAAGTCAATCGCTTGGAGTTTATTGCTTAACTCACTGATCGCGGGAGAATTTTTGGAAAGCTCGTAGATCGCGAAACCGTAGGAATTTGTCGATCGCGTAGCCGATTTTGGAGAGATCATCGATCGTGCAAAAAAACGCATCGCTGACGCGAAAAATTAAAAATTGCCACTCGCAATAAAAAATTTGTTAGCGTACCTCGTGTCGGAAGGGTTGGATGTCAATGGCTTCGGTGCGCGAAGGTCGCACCATGGTTATCTATAGATAGTGACCTGAGCCAAAAACGTCGTAAAAAATATCACGCAAAAATTATTGGTAGTCTCGACAGGTGTCAAAGATTTGATCTAAGAGGTATATTTGATACAATTGTGAGGATGGAAAGGCAGTGGAACTGCATTCTAATCCAAACGATGCAAACGATCATTGTGTAGATCCTACACACAATTGGTATGATCATACCCTTCTCAAGGATGTTCAGATCTTCCTCAAGGGTGTTCTCTTGTTTGGGGTTCTGAACTTCAGTGTTGGAGAGTCCATGCCGTTGGGAGGTGGACTCTCCTACTGGGGAGTCCTGAGAATGCTCCATTTAGGTTTTGTACCCCAGGGGTACAAAAAAGGCTGATTCTTGGCCTATGTCAGCTTTTGGTCTAACATGTAGACCCCCCCTTTTAAATGAAACAGCGGGAAAAATAGACGATAAAAAATACTCATGAAACCTTTTTTACATCTTCGATTTTGATTTAAAAAATTGTATAGACATTTACATTACTACAAAAGTCACACAAGTCATGAATGAGCTTAAATGATATTGTTTTGCATGCATGGTTCGCACCTTTTCTAAGTAATCTCATGTCACTATGGCGAGTTCAGAGGTATTTTAGATGGGAGTTGATAAACTTTCCGTATGGAGTCATGAATAGTCTATAGACCCCCACGATAGTCTATAGACTGCCCTATGACAGTCCATAGACTGCCACGGTCTATAGACTGTGAGGGTGGGTCTACAAAGGCTGGTTACAAATATATTTATATATAAATATATATTATCTTACACCATAAAACCTGGGGTATTAGTTATCAAAATATCAATAGATACATTTTGATGTAACCAGTATCCCTGACAAAGCTAACAAAATTAATACGGCAACAAAAAAATGGGTATCTTGAAATATTACCCTATCTTTTTGTAAGGTATGGTACCATGTTCCCGCCAGTTTTCTAACCTACTGGAGGTCGCGAACACTGACAATGCGCTATATATTTTTTCCAAACATTTCTAGCTCTTGTGTCATTTTTTGGTGTGGGTTTTGTGGCAAATATGAATATCTCAACAACCAGCTGAGGTTACTTGGTCTTGTAGATGACACAGAGAAACCATCCATGAGGGTTCCGGTGTGCTTGGCATGTTGTAAGCACTGGGGGGAAATGTCACAGGAACTAGCCTAATGTAGCCTGTACCCTGGTGTAACCTGTGCCCCGGGTTTTATGGTAGAGGTAGTAGGACATGTTAGTAAAGGAAGAATTTACTTATTCCTTTGATAGAATAACCTTTGACACTGAAATATGCATCTGCCAATACTGAAACAGTTCATGGCAGTTATTAAAGATTGCCAACTTGCTTCTACCTAAAAATGAAATACAATGAGCAACTGTTCATGCATAAACAAACATCAAGGACTGGCAGTTTATCCTTGGGTTCTATGTCAGATTCCCTAGGTTCTACTTTGTTTCTAAACAAGAAAATATTTCCCATTCCAAGTCTGAACTCTCCAAAACCTTAGCATATTCTAGATGTGTCACGGTCTCATATCCATTAATTTTGCCATCCTGCGCACACTCGCTCACTTGAGTTGATGCAGACTGTGATTATCACAAATATAACTCTCTCCCATCTGAGTGTGCATCCAACAATGACAATCAACCTTCTGTAGCTTTTGTTGTATCTGAACAGGTTGCTGATGTTGGTGTGTCTCTTCCTGCGGATTATGTTCTTGTTGTAGGTATGGGTGCTCCATGAGGCACTGTTGTTGCTGCAGGAGCTGCTGGTGCTGAAGCTGTTGATGATGTGCAGGAGAGAGATGAGATGGGCTCAGACACTGCAAACGAAAAACACCGGTAACCTCCCCGTACACTCGCAAAACGTCAGAGTGTACGGGAGGTTACCGGAATTTCAAGAGTGTACGGGTGGGTTACTGGTTTTTTTATACATTACTTAAGCTGCATTTTCGTTTATCCCGCTAAGCTTTGAAGCAAAAAAAATCTTCCGAGTGGTTGTTTGTTTCATGACTCACAGTTTGCAAATCACGAGTTGTAAACAGCAAGATCACCTGTTGGGTCTAGTTTTGGTTTCAATTCTAGGCTTGATCTATGATTTCATTTGGTGAGTGCGCTTTGGGCCTGAAGTGACTGCGCCAAAAAATGAGAACACATAAGAATAATAAGTGGGGCTGAAAATTGGCGTAGTGTGTCTACGTGTTTGTTACTTATTCCGTTGTATCACATCACCTAATTCTTGTGTGGCATATTTGTATGATAATATAGTTATAGTACATATGGTACCATACTACAACAATGGCGCTTGACCCAGACACAACAGAATGGTACAATAGCAGTGTGCCCTCTCACTGCTTTCACATCACACAATTATTTTTTTCAATTACATCACTGATACCCCACCGGCCCATCATGGGAACGGCCGAAACTCAGTCCACAGACTGAGTTATCCCTCCCGCCTTGCACCGCCATGTTGCCAACAACAATTGGCAGCAGCGGGTATATTTTGGGGGTGAGAAATCACGATTTTGTCTTGTTATACAACATTATACTCACCACATGGCCAATATTTTTTTCAATTAATTAGTTGCAGGCCTGCCGGCGAAATCGCCGAAACTCAGTCCACAGACTGAGTTAGGCATTCCCATTTGCACCGCCGTGTTGCCAACAACAATTGGCAGCAGCGGGTATATTTTGGGGGTGAGTTTTGATGAACTCACCATTTTTCACACTATTATACTCACCACACGTCCAATTTTTTCCAATTAATTAGTTACAGGTGTCCTGGCGAAATCGCCAAAACTCAGTCCACAGACTGAGTTAGGCATTCCCATTTGCACCGCCGTGTTGCCAACAACAATTGGCAGCGGCGGGTATATTTTGGGGGTGAGTTTTCATGAACTCACCATTTTTTGCACTATAATACACCACACGTCCATTTTTTTCCAATTAACTAGTTACAGGTGTACTGGCGAAATCACCGAAACTCAGTCCACAGACTGAGTTAGGCATTCCGCCTTGGACCGCCATGTTGCCAACAACAATTGGCAGCAGCGGGTATATTTTGGGGGTGCGTTTTCATGAACTCACCATTTTTCGCACTATTATACTCACCACACGTCCACTTTTTTCCAATTAATTAGTTACAGGTGTACTGGCGAAATCGCCAAAACTCAGTCCACAGACTGAGTTAGACATTCCGCCTTGGACCGCCATATTGCCAACAACAATTGGCAGCGGCGGGTATATTTTGGGGGTGAGTTTTCATGAACTCACCATTTTTCGCACTATACTCACCACACGTCCATTTTTTTCCAATTAACTAGTTACAGGTGTACTGGCTAAATCACCGAAACTCAGTCCACAGACTGAGTTAGGCATTCCGCCTTGGACCGCCGTGTTGCCAACAACAATTGGCAGCGGCGGGTATATTTTGGGGGTGAATTTTGATTAACTCATCTTTTTTGACCCTATTATACTCAACACATGTTAATTTTTTTCGATGAAATAGTTACAGGCCCAGTTCTGAAATCCCCAAAACTCAGTCCACAGACTGAGTTTGGGATTTCGCTTTGCACCGCCGTGTTGCCAACAATATTTGGCAGCGGGGGGTATATTAACAGAGGTGAGTTGAATAGAATACAATTATTTCTACACATGTCTTGACTACATCTAATTTTCAATTATTTTATTTCAGGCCAGGCACGGGAACAGCCGAAACTCAGTCCACAGACTGAGTTTGGCATTTCGCCTTGCACCACGGTGTTGCCAACAACGGTTTGCAGAGGCATGTAAATTTTTATGGTGAGTTATTGAAGTCATACTATATTTCAATTGTTTTCATTTAAGCTTAGTTTCAATTAAATAATTAATTTTCTTCTACCTTGGTGATAATATTGTCCACAGTATCATTTTTCATCTTGGAGCAGCTTGGGGCTGAAATTTTGGCACCTGTGTCCTTTTGGTGGGCAATGTGTTGGGCGGGCCCCTAAAATATGTTAATGTAGTATGTTTAATTATATTAGTGGAGATAAATTACACATACTCTATTATTGTAGTCCAACAGTAGGTATCCCTCCCGGTAACCGTATGCTCCGGTAACCCTCCGGTACTCTCCGGTAGCCTTCCCGTAACCTTCCAGTTACCCTCCCGTACACTTCAGGTTACCCTCCCGTACACTTCCGGTATGCCACCGGTAAACATTTTTTTAGCTACTAAGTAATGCAGTTACAGCCACTAATTAGATTGATATCGATTCTAAGACTTACTGAGAAGTCTGTTTTCCTGTAAAAACGTACCAATTCCTATCGTACGTAGAAAAAATCGAAAAGCTCCTTTTGGTCTCAAATTTCCGGTAACCTCCCAGTAGACTCCGGTAACCCTCCCGTACACTAGTTTACCGGAGGGTTACAGAAGTGTACAGGGAGGTTACCGGAAGATACCATTCCGGGGGCTCCGGTAACCTCCCCGTACACTCGAGTGTACAGGGAGGTTACCGGTGTTTTTCGTTTGCAGTGGATGCTGAACCCATGGACATTGATAAGGGAGCTGCAGATGTGGAAGTGGATCAGGGAGATTTTGCAATGTGGAAGGAGACACGGCACCAGATAAGTTGGAACTCATTGTGAAATCTGCTAGGGAAATTCTACCCACATCAGTGCAGAACCTGGACTTGGGACACTCTGTAGACCAGTTGAAAAATATCAGCAAGCTCTGCAGACCAATACTTTCATCTGGGAACCCAAACATCCCCTAACTAGGTAAATGGCAAAGGAGGCCAGGGACATGTTTGTTCAGAGGACTGAGAGTGCAACCACAACCAAATTCAACCTTCTAATAAATTTAGCCCCAATCAACATCTGAGACATCATGAGTACATCTGTGAATGTCAAGAAAGAACATGGGACTTGTGCCATCTGTTCCGCAACACACAAGACAGCAATGACAAAGTGGTGATTTCTCTTCAATCCCTTGTGATGGTGACTCTAAACAATTCCATCTGGTGCACCTACAATGCTGACCATAAGTCAATCTATGGTGCCCCAAACATCCTATAGAGGTGTTAGTCTTGAGAAATAGTACCGCAATATTCCTGTAACTTTTCTGATTAGGGAGTGCAATTTGTAGAGATGATCATGTTTCAGTTCACAATCATCTGCAGAGCAAATTTGAAGTGCTTTGCATGAGGAGTCATGGTCATCCCAAGAATTATCTAAAGCACTATACCTGATAGCCATGTGTATGACTCCACTCCAAAATCCAATCTCCATTTGTTTCATTTTCTTGGCACTGTATCCCTGATCATCAAAAAAGGAGAATAATCATGTAGACAGAGGCAATTAAATTGAGCAAGTAGTTGAAAGCATGTCAGGTAAAGTTTCTCGATGTTATCATTGACTTGACATCATCTGAGTTTGACCTAAGCCGATAGTTGGTTGAAGTTCTATGTAGTAAATAAAAGAACGTGAAGTTCCAGTTGATTGGAAATTATTTTTATGAGCTATTTTAAAGATCAAGAATGAGGACTGCCGAATGGTGGTCCTCTAGAGTTTATCATGTAGATAGCATGTATCCTGTTGGATTCTGATGTGTCTAAATTTTACTGAGAAACTCTCACACTGCAAATTTGTCAGTTTGAGAAGCTCTCACACTGCAGGCTCTTCAGTTGAGCAGTTGGACTCTCTCAACTGCTTTACTTGAATTATTATTTCTGCAGAACATACCTGATGAGTATGTACATTAAATATATTGTTTCTGAGAAACTAATATTGCACACCTCCTCCTTCAGGCATAATAATAATTATATTGTTGTTATGCCCATATGTCCTGATATTGGGGCATATGTGGGCCAGAAGTACCAGTAGGTATCCTTGGCTCATGTCACTCGCCCCCACGATTGGAGGATCAGTGTGGCTTGTGGACTAAAATAAACCTCTATGAGGAAAAAAAGTGTCGTTTGTAGCCATGGCGTGCGGGATGTGAAAACCTCTGTGAGGAAAAAAGAAATTCCTGCTACGCCAGTACCAGCATGCAAAAACCTGGTGATGTAGGTAAAAAATTCAAGCTGGTTTTTAATTATATGTACGGCATACAAGTGTGTATGTATACTGTAAGCGTAAGTGCTTTTGGAGAGGGAGACTGATGTCATTTGACATTGCTTGTTGACATATCTGATTCTCGATGTCTGTGTTTTTGTGTTTGCTCTCCTTAGCCATGATAATGACTTACATCCGCATGAAACCCTGATTGTCCAATCGTATGAAATTTGTGATGAGCCAAGGATCACAGTCATACGGACTACTTCTTTGCGGGTTAATTACCTGTTTGTACTATGCTAGCGCATCCACCAACCATGTGACCATTACCTGCTTGTGAGGGTATAGTAAAGGTCTGTTTGGTGTTGCCTGTGGTCTCCTAGTTTTTGTTTGTGTGTGCGCAAAGGAATGCCGAACATCATCTCCTTTATTGTTCTTGCATCACAACAAGGGCGGTAGGCACTGCATAGGAGGTATGAGTGAATAGAACATTGGTGGTTGTTAGGAACACACAATGCCACTAGAAGCTGCTGACAAGGCCATTATTTGTTCAGCAGGACAAGCATCACCATGATTTATTGGATGCTGATCTCTAGTATGATATTCACTGTTGGGTTATTTTGGAAGACTCTGGTTGACTTACGCTTGATGCCAAATGCTGATCATATGGCAACAAAGTGTAGTGTTAGAACTGCACTTTAATTGTACCAATGAGGTTACAATGTGGATATTATTCCAGGTCTTGTCACTTAGGTGATGAGAATACTGTAGATTTGTTATCTAGCTCATACGTCTTTAGTGCTGGTATGTGCCTTTTAATTTGCTCTCTGCCCCTATGTATCCATGGGAATAGATGCCCTTTGGGTCAACTACCAGCAAATGAACAATTTCTAGTCATCCTTGTTATGCTAGGATCATTGTAAAGCACATACGTCAATGTCTGTCTTTTTACATACCAACGAGTCGGGATTCAATTTGGATTGCATCCTTCTTTGTTCAGTGGTGAGGCTCCTTACGTGAGGTCTACACCTTGTGACTCTTGATGGTGATAATGACAATGCATTGTTTGCAAACTTTTCTTGTCGGTGATGGTTTTCTGACAGTCTTGGACTCTTATCAAATGGTACGTGGAACCATATTGATACTTCACAGCAGAGATCTGTTGAATTCTCTTTAGGTTGACAATAGGGGTTGTTGACATTTGAGTTTGACAGGTTTGTCAAGCCGATTCAGTATACCAATGATGTGCATACAGTGGCTTGTTTCATCTTTGTTTTGCAGAAACACTCACAAAGTAATACATGTCTTTCTATAGAGAAAATGATCATGTTTGATTTTCACTGCTGGGACATGATAGTCTTCTTATGTTGCAGTATCATTCACCATTTTTTTGCTGTGGTTTCACAAGAACAAAGTTCATGGATCTTTGTGTCATTGTGTTGGTCACTCTTTTTGAGTCTTACATTATGTTGGGCTTGTGCTACAATTGGTGCACTACCATAGGTCATCCATTGGTCCTTTCCTTGGAGAAGGGACAAAACTAATAAGGCAACCGTAAGAGTCCCGTGATATGGATGCCATTTTTGTACTCCATGGAATACTTGAAGGTGTAACCTATCAAGGCTCACATAAGAGAAACAATTGCCAGATAGTGGTGTCTCCATGAGACCATCCTCTAGCTTTACACAGCCTTATTTGAATCCACATTAGTTTACATGGCCAGGGATTCAATCTTGGTTATCTGTGTCTGCGCATGCCTTTGGTCAGAAAGCTGTCCAAAGAATGCGAGCCTACCTTTATTCGACACGAACTTGGGTAGCTCTGGACTTTGTTATTCTAACAATAGTCTTACACCATAGATTCTATTCTTTGATGTACCTTGTCTCATTGGCGACCGTTGTAGCCTTGTTGACGTAGTACAACCTTCTCTACAATTCAGTTGTGAGAGAGGTGATCTAATCATAGTGTCTTATCCAAGGGCCTCGGTAGTACTGGACCACCCAGTAACTGTTGAGTACTCCCATTGGACGATCTTTCAGCAAGTACTGTCTGCATTGTTGCACTTATTATGCTAATGTGCGTGGGTAGGTATCTTGGTGACTCATACACCTATGTCTATTTGCAGATTTTTTTACAGTTTGACAGTCAAACTCGAATCTTGCTACCTGGTACAGACCCTCACAACCTTATTTAGTGTGGTTGTCCAAGCTGGCCCTTGAAGTGACTTCTAGCAGTCAATCCTTCAAGTTAGTTCACTTTTTGGAACTTTGTGGCTATCATTAGTTTCAGTATCAGTGATTGTTCATCACTTGGAAACACTGTGTTGTCCATATCTGGATTGGAGCGGGCAACTACCTGCTCAAATCTCATGATGGCACAGAGTCTGGATGCGTCAGTATCCAGTCTAATGATTGATAGACTTGTCAGAAAGTCTTTCTGTTGCTGCAGATGTCTGTCATTGACTTCTGCGTGCTGTACTGAGTTCTTTAGGCTTGAACAACTTCCTAACTTAGTTGTTTGATATTGTCCCTTTTGTAAGAACCACTGTTATGTACGCAGCACAATTTGATATGGTATTGTGTTTGTTGGCCAGTCATATCTGACGGCGACTGTCAACTAATACCTCCTGTTCACAAAGTTAATCCCCTCTTGATTTTACATTGTTTACTACTGGTCATGCTCTGTCTTAGGTTGGTGTATTACCAGTCCTGAATGTTATGATACAGGGCAACAGGCACTGTCTTCCAATCACTCAAGCTCGAGTAAACAGTTTCAAGCATCTGTGGAAACTTCAGTAACATGTTTGTTGCTGAGCTTGTGGTGAGTTGTAGTGTCAACCATCTATGTGACACTGCTTGGAAGGTCTGCTATTTTCTCTTACTCCAGAGGAGTACTGCATTAGAGTGGTTAGCTCTGTACATATGAAAAATTTGCTCAACGTGAGCACTGCACTTGAGTGGTTAGCTCTGTGCTTGATACTGAGACCTTGTGTCCTGGCTGTTGGTGCAGCCCAAGCTCACAGTTTTAAGCAGACTTGATGATGTTTATCACTGGCAAGGTGATTTTTATCATTGCTTTATTTTTTTTGTTCGAAAATCTAGAACAATTTCAGATCATTCATAGACATGGTCCAAGAATGAGGTCATATGCTGGCTTGATCATCTCTTGCTCTATCACAGCTGGGTATGACAGAAACTCAGAACCATGAAATGTTTCATAGTCATGTGACTTTGCCCTTCCATTTTGTTGGAAGCACACCATCTGACGTATGCCAAGAACTTGACACCAGCCTAGTCAGGTAGGGAAAGCATATGAGTAGTTCCATTGTTGGAACTGTGTGGTGCTCTCAGAAACTTTGTCTGATCACCCTGGTGTTACTGTAGCAACACTTTGCTGAGGGTTCGGTCCTCAACAAAGCTTGATTTTCTGTTGCTTAATGAGATGTCACAACTTCGGTGGCTCTCTCTTCCATTTGTGGTTTTGTGGAAGTCTTCATCCCATGACACAAAAATTCTAGTCACTTGGGTTTAGTTTCATAATTTTTTTCTTCCAGCCTTGTGGTAAGAAAATAAACCAAAACTATTGAAATAATTAAATTCTAATTTGCTTTTTGGCTCATACCAAGATTTCATTAAATCTGGTTCTTTAGTACAGCAAAAATCATCTATGATTTTTTTGCAGGGATTTTACAACTTCTTGTTGCTTGTACCTGAGTTCAAAGTAATGTCATTACTTTATTTAGAATTCTCTATTTTTATACTTGGCTAAAGCTCTTTGTGTCACAGAGGAAGTACTCTGGCACAATGCTTCTTGTGCACAAGCTTTTACCCTTCTCAGTCACATTCTTGAGTGTTAACTGAGCATTGTGTATATCAGGATTCGTAGGAATCTCTGATTCTCACTTTTTGCTGTAGATATTTCCTGCGATTCGGGTATTCGCGAGAATATTCGTGTCAAAGGTGCCATTTGTAGCGTACCTCTTTCTGTGGGACTCGACCTGCCCATCTCTGGGGTTCCATATACGCCCCCAAGGTCAAAACGACCAAATTAGTGACTCCTCGTCACTTTCGCTCACTAATGGGATTAAAACTTGTTTAAATCCCTGAGCCCTTAGACAAAGTCTGTCAGAGCTTGCTCCCAGGCAATATCAATCGCGATGGGGCTTGATCGCGATTTGCTTGTTCTTTCGCGATCGCGATCGTTTTATCAACAAAACGGATCGTGAGGCTGATCCAACATCGTGTTGGTCGTGCGGGCTGTTCGTATCTTACTCACATGTGGTCGGGGCTGGTCTGGCATGAGTCTAGTCAATTTTGACCTGCATTGACCTTTCCTTTTATTCGGGCTGTTGCGAATTTGGAAAGAACTTGATGGGCGCGACTCCTCCTCATCCCTTGAATCCAACTTGGGCAATACGGTTCATTTTTGCAAGACTGTTGGGATAGGATCTTGATCTCATACTCCAGCTGACAATCGCACTTACAAACCTATGCCCGAATTCGAACCTGGCAAGACTCCATCTGCCACCTCACCGAAATCGACCATGCTGCCTTGAAACAACTTGGGGTAACTCAAGACGGGAACTTCAAGGGGGATCGCGCGGTCATTTTATGTGACTATTCCCTTTGGGGGGTCAAAAGAACTGTTCTGAGGCCTAAATAGGCTCACAATAAACTAGGGCATTGTCTAGGCCCTAGATTTTTTTTTTTGCTACCACATACTACCGTATTAATGGTAACTTGTCTTCCCTATCACATACTGTGATGTGCAAAACGGGATTACTAGCTTAAAAGCTTTTGTATGTTTTACATGCACTTTTCTAAAGGCAATACATCAGTATTTCTAGCATAAAGTTTACGTATGTTTTATATGCACTTTTAAAGGGCAATACATCGTATTTTCTAGCTTTAAGCTTATATATAATATAGATGTTTTACGTGCACTTTGTAAAGGGCACTACATCATAAAGCTCTTAGGAAAAAGCATGGTACCTCATACCTGCTAAGAGCGCAATATGCCACCTTGTGTGTGTACACACTCTGTGGTCTTTTTATGCATGTGCGATGAAAGCTACATGCTAACCTATGCTAACTCTGCTTGAAGGAGCGGAGTATACCCGTGTCAGCTGGGAACATGGCCTCAGTGACGTGTCTGGGTTTTTTACAGCTCGTGAGTAAAACTCACAACTACTGCTGAGTGCATAACTCAACACAGTAGCCGGCTATCAATTGATAGTGACCTAAGCCGATAGTTGGTTGAAGTTCTATGTAGTAAATAAAAGAACGTGAAGTTCCAGTTGATTGGAAATTATTTTTATGAGCTATTTTAAAGATCAAGAATGAGGACTGCCGAATGGTGGTCCTCTAGAGTTTATCATGTAGATAGCATGTATCCTGTTGGATTCTGATGTGTCTAAATTTTACTGAGAAACTCTCACACTGCAAATTTGTCAGTTTGAGAAGCTCTCACACTGCAGGCTCTTCAGTTGAGCAGTTGGACTCTCTCAACTGCTTTACTTGAATTATTATTTCTGCAGAACATACCTGATGAGTATGTACATTAAATATATTGTTTCTGAGAAACTAATATTGCACACCTCCTCCTTCAGGCATAATAATAATTATATTGTTGTTATGCCCATATGTCCTGATATTGGGGCATATGTGGGCCAGAAGTACCAGTAGGTATCCTTGGCTCATGTCAGAGTTTAACACATGGTGTCACGTACTAATGGAAGCAGGGGACAATAGTGTGTGGGGCACACTTCTTCAAATTACATACCAAGTTCTCCCATTGAGAAAGCAATATTGTTATGTCTATTCTATTAGAAGATGAAACTTTTGTGGTATGTTTGTAAGCTTTGAAAAGTATTGAGGCTGCACCTGTGAAGTTATTGTGTTTGTGATATCACACATTTTATCACGGCCATCAATTGTGCAACCAAGAAAATGTCTTGTCTGCGTTGTGTGTTTCTGTATGGCATTCTGAGTAAGAAAACAAATATAGGACTTTTAGACACAATGCCTCCCAAGTGTTTGGGATGACAAGTATTGTTAGTCCAGATCTTGACTAGTATCTGGACAGGATATTTGAACTTTTTCGAAATTGACTAGAAGGAGGGGTCCTACAGCTGCACTGACATCACAGATGACTTCCTCATCAAAAATCAGCCCTAGAGACATGTCACCACCCACCATGTACGTTGCCTGTAGTTTGTACTAGTCACCTCCAAAAATTTCTACACATCCCCATACTTATTCCCGTGTTGTTAGTATTATTGGCCAGGATGTGTGATTGGACCAAAACACAACTGACATTGAGACAGGGGAATGCAAGAAAGTGACTCAAGAGTTCTGGGAAAGATAAAATATGGGCCAAGATAAAAATAAAGAACAAGGAAAAGTGAAAGACTAGTCCAATTGCGGTGGACAAAACATGAAAGCTAGTAAAAAACTACCATTCTGATTGGGGTTACTAGTTAGTTTTCCGTGCTTGTGCTAGTGCAGAACTTCAATTTTGAGGCATTGGGCTACCAACCTTAAATGTTCTAGGTAGTCATCCAGGCTTGCCCTGGTGAGCATAGCACATCATCCATATAAGTTCTAATGAACTTTTAGGCAACAATAAGCACAGACATCTTTGCCCTAAAGATGCCAGGAGAATCTGCAATCCCCAGTCATAGCATGAGGAAAGAATACTTTCCCAAGGAAAAGGATGGCACAGATTTTTGATGAATCAGGATCCAACTATATGGTGTAGTAGTCCATGATTAAGTCGCAGGTTGTGGCAATCATAAATAACTCTTGCAAAACCGGAAAGAGTGGGGTTATGGAAACAGCTTCCTACCTAGTCATTTATTTATCTCTCTAAAGTCAGTTCTCTGAGTTCTGTTGGCAAGTGCTCTATATCTACACCATTTATTGCAAATTGCACTTCCATAGCACCTTACCTACCTAGCCCTACTCGAAGGTATCGGATACGCTTGGTTTCAAACCTCCACAGCTCCTTCTCATTTTTGTCCCTTTGTTCGGGGTGCACTGGGGTCCATCAACAGGCCTGCAACCATGGTCTTTGTAGAGTTGTGTCCCGTTCTCATCCCAGATGTTTCGCCGAGATTGGGATTGTCCTGGAATGGGACCCAACGGGCTCGGGATCATCCCGGGATTCGATGGGATTACCAAATATCCAGGATTGACAGGGATTTTCCCGGGATATACTGGGTTATAGCTGGGATTATGGATACCTTTCCAAGTAATGCACAAAAAGTGCGCGAACAAAAAGACTTGCGCAACGAACGTTTAACAGGTTCATGCTAGCAGGTACAATACACATTATATCTGTGCATATGATTAAACGGGATGCTTGCGTTCGCAAAGATCTTATCTTTTACTGGGGTAAATCCTATGTAGAATAATCTTATCTTAATCATAGGTACAGTATGTAACATACCATCTGAACAATCCGGTCGTGACGTATGAACATACATATTGTACTAAGTTCTGCATGTAGAGTACTTTAAGTACGTCACTCTTAATCCCAGGAATCCCGGGATCAGGGGTGGCTGGACGGGATGGTAATCCCAGCCAGGATATCCCGCCATCCCGGTTTTTAATCCCGGACAAGACACAACTCTAGGTATTTGAATGGATGTGCCCACATCCTTTTGGGGTTAAAATAAAATTATGACTATAATTAGATAGCATGAAGTTATATTTAGTAATTTTATGTATGTAATTGGTATGCAACAAAATTGAATTGTCCAGAAAAGGAGAGCCCATGAAAGTCCACAAAACTGTCACAAGTTGCGAGAAGTTGTGGTATGGCAACATACCACACTTTTCTTGTATTTCTAGGTACTGCCCCAAATTATAAGCCAAAAAATATTGTGAGACACAAATTGGAACATGTTCTGGGATACACTGAATCATGAAAATTTATTTTTCTACTTGAAGCTGGTTGTGGTCCATACATCCATATGTTTCTTGTGATATGAGGCACTGGACTAACTTGTGAGAAAAATGCTAAGAAATCATTTAATTAATTGTCAGGCTTATAGCATCCTACCAATAGAAAAGAGAACAGAGCATTGTCCAGCAAAGGGGAATCATCCAAGGTTCTGTATCCACATTTCATTGATTTCAAGTCAGGTACGCTTCATGGAGTCAAGAGTTTTTTATGTGAACCTACAACTGCCACATGCTAAGCTTACGGGACTCAATTCGGTTGGCTTTGGAGCAGAAATCTTTGTTTTAGTGTTATCACTGCAAACAAAAACTCCCATAACCTGCCTGCACACTCCCAAAATGTAGGAGTGTGCCGATGGCTTATGGTACTGGAGGTTTCAAGAGTGCACAGGTGGCTATTACATGATTTTTTATGCATGGCTCAATCCACAATTCTGTTCATCACGCTAAGTTTTGATGCAAAAAATCTTCTGAGTATACAAGTCATACTTGTAGTTCATGCCTGATGTTTCATGAATCACAAGTTACTCACCAGGAAGATCACCTGTTGGGTCTTGTTTTGGTGGCAATTCTAGGGTTGGCTTTTTGTATTTTTGGTGACAGCCTTGTGGTCCTATTTTTATTGACAAATCAGTTGGTTTTATATATGTTCTGCCACTTTTTGTATACACACTCCAGATAAGAATTATTTATGGCCAGGCCTCATACTACTCTTAACGTCATGATGACAGCATCATAATATTCTATTCTATTCTATTCTATTCTACACTTGATAGCTATGTATAAGTACTACAAGAAGTAACTGCACCAAAAAAATAAGAACACAAGAATCACACCTCACAGAATATTACTTGTCTATATACAGTATTGTATGGTACAATACCATACCATACCTACAACAGACTTGCTTGCAGCAGCGGCAACTCTAGAGGGGGAGCACTCTCACTTTTATTGCCTTACTTCCGTTTTTTTTCAATTATATTGATACCCTGCCATCACAATAACCACCAAAACTCAGCCCATAGACTGAGTTAATCCTCCTGCCTAGCATAGTCGCCTAGCCAACAACAATTGCCAGCGGCGGGTATTTTATGAATGTGCATTTGTTCCTTCTTCACCTTTTGTACCAGTGTTTTGCTGTGCAGGCATTATTTTTTTCAATTAATTGTGTGCTGTCATCGCACGGGAACAGCTGAAACGCAGCCCACAGCCTGACTTTATCTCTCTTCCAGCATTGCCATCTGGGGAACAACAATTGGCAGCAGTGGGCATACTTTCAGGGTGAGTTTGTTGCCTCTTTGCCTATTTTAGCCATGTTTTACTGGCACATGTCATTTTGTCAATTGAATACCTACATGCCTTCCATGGGAATGGTCAAAGCTAAGCCCACAGACTGAGCTTAGCCTCCCTTCCAGCATTGCTGTCAAGACAACAACAATTGGCAATGGCAGGTATATTTGCAGGGTGCATTATTATGAACTCAATCTTCTTTGCAAATGTTTTTCATTACTTCTAATTTTCAGTTAAATATTTGGTGTCCTTGCACGGGAATGGTCGAAACTCAGCCCACTGACTGAGTTTGGTGCCCTGCCCAGCACCGCTGTCTAGCCAACAACAATTGGCAGCAGTGGATATGTTTTCAGGGTGAGTTTTTACGAGCTCAACCTTACTTACAAATGTTTTTCACTACATCTAATTTCCAATTAAATGTTTGATCACATGAGGGGATACATATGGTGTCTTATTTTCCAGCAAATACTATACAAGCTCAGCGTAGACTTACGCATTTTTTGTGAGATCAGACTGGTAAAATTTTTATGTTGATTGCACGGTTTGTCATGGCTACAAAAATTGCGTCATATTAGGTCATTCGTGTAGAAGTTGATTTTTTACTTGAGTACTCTGCCACTAACTATTAACTAATGAAAAATATGAAATGACCCAACACGCCGCATAATTGGCATTAAGTATATTATGTTTACGGCAAGGTATCTCCTACAAGCCTCTTTGTGGCCATCACACTGCATCCCCTCATGTGTGTCATATGTTGGGACACATGAACACAAAGTCCTTCTTTGTTTGTAATGCTGGGGACTGGTCATGTTTACAACATAGAGTTGCAAGATCACAACCTGTGTACCTGTTGTAGACTCCAGTATTTTTGAGGCTGCCAGCGAACTGGTTCATTGATATCATATCAGAGAAAACAAAGCAAAATACAATACTTATGCTCGTATCCCTTGACAGGCTTCTCTGATGCATCCTCATTCAATTTCCAGAGTACATAATGGTTTTCCTCAAGAGCAAAACCATTGACTGAACCAGAAATCCATTCGGAGGACAATAGTGACATGAAACTTCATGCCTCCGTGTTTTGCAATCATCTCCAGTGCTCTTCAGCTGCAATGACTCCTAGCCCTCATACCATGCTCTGAACAGACAAATGGAAAGGGCTCTAAAGAAGTCCAAATCAATAATCTTTCCACAACAAAGGAAGTGCAAACCACTTCACAAGAAGTGTTGTCACGGAAAGACATGAACCATTTTTCACAAAAAAACACTTCACATAACAAGAAGTACTTCACATCACAACAAGTTCTTTCACACAGAAATGATTGATGCTAAAGATAAGTTTGCACAGGAAAAACTTCACAAATAGTCAAATGTGACACAGATTGATTAACCACAAAAAATATCATGTCAAAAGTATGAGGACTGCCAGTTTGCAGGCAGTCCTCATTCTTAATCAATGAAATAGCACATGACAATAATTTCCAATCAACTGGAATTTCTTTCCTATTTATTACATAGTAATTTCACCCAAACAATTGGCTTAGGTTGGGCATCTTCCTTTCCTCCCAAATACTTTTACCACAAATCTGTCTGAAATCATATCTTTGTACAACTTACCAGCTTTTTGGTTCGCCTGTCAATGAAGAGCTGATTTCTCAGCAATTATGTCCTGCTTTTTGGTCTTCCTTCTTTGTTCCAAAATTGGCTCTCTGCCCTCCCTCACTGCACTTGGTAACCTGCCAATGATGCCCTGCTTCTCCAATTCCAAACAAGTTTGATAAAGTCCTGCACTCAAGATTGCCAGGTACCTCAGTGAATGGGCTTGATTAGTTCTTGTGCCACACATTGACAATGCAATCATGATTCTCAGCTGTGATCCATATGTGCCTTGACTTCAAGTACCCCTATGCTTAGTCCAGAGCCATTATGCTCTTGCCAAAATTTGTTGATAAACCATGCTTTGTTTAGCTCTTGTTCCTTTTGACAAAGGAAGTGGTCGGACACAAATATTTTGGAGATTAACCGTTTACGTGTCCTCTGGATCCCTATTCTCACAGTTTGAAGTAAAGCCTTAATAGTGGTGTCCAAACTCAACAAATATGACATATGAACAGCAGAATCCAATAAATGAGGTTTGTAATACTACAAAATCATGGGCATCCACTGCAAACGAAAAACACCGGTAACCTCTCGGAACACTCGAATGTACAGGGAGGTTACCAGAGCCCCCGGAATGGCATCTTCCAGTAACCTCCCTGTACACTTCTGTAACACTCCGTTACACTAGTGTACCGAAGGGTTACCGGAGTCTACCGGTGGGTTACTGGAAATTTGAGACCCAAACCAGTCTTCCGATTTATTTCTACTTAAGATAGGAATTGGTACTTTGTTACAGGAAAACAGACTTCTCAGTAAGGCTTAGAAGCGATATCAATCTAAGTAGTGGCTATAACTGCATTACTTAGTAGCCAAAAAACTGTTTACCGGTGACATAGCGGAAGTGTGCAGGTGAGTTACCGGAAGTGTACAGGAGGGTTACCGAAATGTTTGGGAGGGTTACCGGAAGTGTACCAGAGGGTTACCGGAGCGTACCGGAGGGCTACCAGAAGATACGGGAGGGCTACTGGAGCGTACGGGAGGGCTACCGGGTCTGATATACTTTTGGACTAGTAATATTGAGCGAAGTGCGTGCAATTTATCTTAACTAATTAAATTAAACATACTACATCATATAAATTCTGGGCCCGCCCCTCACATTGCCCACCACCCTGAGTCCACCAAAATGCCACACATGCCACCATTTCAGCCCCAAGCTAAAAAACGATACTCTGGACCATCTGCACCAAGGTCGACAAAAATTAAATATTTAATTGAAAATTAGATGTAGGCAAAATAATTGCATAATAGTTTGAGTTCATTATAACTCACCTTAAAAATTGACACACAGCTGTCAATTGTTGTTAGCTAAAATGAGGTCCCAGGCCGGATGCCAAACTCAGTCTGTGGGCTGAGTTTTGGTCATTCCTGTGGTTGGCCTGAAAGTAATTTAATTTAAAATTAGATGTAGTCGAAACAAGTGTAAAAAGGATTGAATTTGCAATGACTCACCTTCAAAGTATACCTGCCGTGGCCAATTGATGTTAGCTACACGTCGGTGCCAGGCGGGATGCCAAACTCAGTCTGTGGGCTGAGTTTCGGCTGTTCCTGAGGTAGGCCTGTAAATATTTAATTGAAAAAAATTGATGTGTTGTGAGTATATTGCTTGAAAACAGGACGAGTTAATAATTGCTCGTCTTCACAATATACACACTGCTGCTAATTGTTGTTGGCTTCTCAGCGGTGCCAGGCGGGATGCCAAGCTCAGTCTGTGGGTTGAGTTTTGGCTGTTCCTGTGGTAAGCCTGTTAATATTTAATTGAAAAAATATTTGTGCTGAGTATATTGTTAGAAAACAGGGCAAGTTCATAATTACTCACCTTCACAATATACTGACTGCTGCTAGTTGTTGTTGGCTTTGCAGCGGTGCCAGGCGGGATACCAAACTAAGCCTGTGGGCTGAGTTTCAGCCGCTCCTGTGGCAGGCCTGTATATATTTAATCAAAAAATTGATGAGTTGTTTGTAAATTAATAGAAAACAGGGTGAGTTCATTAGCCTTCACCTTAAAAACTGACCCACCGCTGCCAATCGTTGTTGGCTACACGGCGGTGCCAAGCAGGATGCCAAACTCAGTCTGCGGGCTGAGTTCTGGCCGTTCCCCCAGTAGGTCTGTAAATATTTAGTTGAAAAAATATTGGTGTGTTGTGAGTGTATTGTTTGAAAACAGGGCGAGATAAGAAAAACTTACCCTCATTTGTCACCCGCCCCTCCCAAATGATGTTGTCTACATGGTGGTGCCAGGTGGGAAGCCAAACTCAGTCTGTGTGTTGAGTTTCAGCCATTCCTGTGGTAGGCCTGTAAATATTTAATTGAATAAAAATTATGTTCGCTGTGTAATAAAACTGTAGAAAAGGGCAAGCTGATAAGAACTCAGCTTAAAAATGACCCGCCATGGCCAATTGTTGTTGGCTACACAGCGGTTCCATTCAGGATGCCAAACTAAGTCTTTGGGCTGAGTTTCGGTCGTTCCCGTGGTGAGCCTGTAAATACCTATTTGAAAAAAATGATGTGTGCTGAGTTGAATAATTGAAAACAGGGCAAGTTTAGAAGAACTTACGTTCATATTGCACCCGCCGCTGCCAATTGTTGTTGGCTACATGGTGGTTCTGAGCGGGATGTCAAACTCAGTCTGTGGGCTGAGCTTCAGCCGTTCCCGTGATGGGATGGCGTGGTATGAATGTAATTGAAAAATTTGTGGGTGAAGACATAGAAGTGAGAGAGAAGTGAGAGTGTGCCCTCCCTGCAGTTGCTGCTGGTTCAAGCACCTGTGTTGTAGCACCGTACCGGTCAATATTATTAAGACCTATGGGAGGTACCAGAGTGAGCTAAGGCAATACAAAGGAATAAGTATTAGAATGCTGAGGATAAAATCAAGAACCAATGTTAGCTTTAATGACAATAAGTACAGTAAAAAATACCTTCTTTGCAAACTGACAAATATCTCTGATTGGGCATAGTCCAATCCACCTCCTAATTATTCTGTCATTGGTGAGCTCAACTCCCTGCATAACAGTTACAGCAGGGAGATGTAATTTGAGTGAATCTACTGATTTTTAACATATGAAGCTCAATCAAAGGCAAAACATTATTGCTGTCTTTGAGAGGATCAATCTTCTTCATTTTCATTTGGGACCAGATATTTTTTGCAATGAACCACATATCTGTTTTACTACTTTGCAACATGTGCTGGGTACTGTCAAGCACCCCGAGAACACAGCTTGTGTTGTCAGGAGAGCTTGCAAGGATGTTCATCATATTGGAGTTCTCACGATGGTGGTACCATCTCCAAAGGTCTCAGGTCCACGAGTATCCACTTCTTCAAGCAGAGATTTCAGGCAACTCCTGATTGGATACAAAATGGGCATCAAGAAAGTTCCTAGCCACCTGGTGTCTTTTGGGAGGCTCATATTTGCTGTCAGTTGCCTTGGCTTTTTGTAAGAATCAGTGGACTATGGTTTTTCTTCATGAGAGGAGGGAAGTGCTGGGTGAACAGCAAAATAATGGGATACTGTCAAAGACAACTCTTTCTCTCAGTCTTCTGTATCCCTTTCATGAACATGACAACGTTTTGCTGCACAAAATTCTTTGTTTTGACCCCCTGTTTATCATACATGACATGGAAAGATGATTGAGAAAAGGAGACAGAATCAGAATAGAATTCAACAAAATATAAAACTGACCATTCGGAAAATACAGGAAGGCTTCATTGCCAAAGGCTTATGACATCTTGGGGCAGACAGATACCCCCCAGAGAATCTGTAATATTGACAGATTTGCAGTGGGTATGGATCCCTTGTATCTCCTTGCCCTGATGGCCTCATTCTCTTGCTAATATAATTCTTGTGCACCCTGCTCTTTCTAATTGAGAGAGATTAACATCTTCCCATTACAATGAGACTTTTGTGCAGCTGCCAAGGTCTTTCTGTTGGCAATACCCATGTGAGCTTCTTCCATACCAGAGGCACACTATTGCAGCCCCTGATGTCGTTCCCTTGCCCAATGGCATGTTGAAGAGCCTTGGTGTGATTCCAACCACTCCATTCAAGCTTACAGTGACCACACCTCAATATCTTGGCTCAAGTTACAGGGTCAGTATCGTTAACAATTTTGACACCACCCCAAATCAACTTGAGACTATGAGGAGGATATGATCCTCGGCAACCCTCTCCCTTGTCTATCCTTGAATGCCTGAGGGACGGCTAAAGGGGTTCACCTTATTAATGAAAGAGGTTTGGCTCAAAATGAAATTTGGATAAAGAACACGACCCCCCAATAAGCAAACTTTTTGAGTTATTGGCTCATATCTCTGTTGATTGAAGGGATGACTGGAAGGGGTGGTTGAGGACAGTGGCTACAGCTATACCCTTTTTTGGTGTGGGTACAACCCATTTGTGCTTCTTTTTAATCAGAACAATTAAAAATTGAGATTAGGGAAAAGACACAACCCCATAAATATTAACCTTGTCTACACAAGGTGTCAATCTCCTTAAACATAAGCTTTTAGGCATCAAACTCAAGAGGACTTGGGGGTGACATGCAGTGAGCCAAGAGTCAATACGTTGGTCAGGACAGTGACCTAAGCTGAAAAGTATTAAAAAATCTTGATGTGGGCCTTTCAGCTTTGTTATTTTGTGAGTTAATTTAGATCATATTGTGAATTAACAATCCACCATGATGAACCATGATGAAGCAAACATGCTTCATTTTGGCAAAACGAAACTATGTAGAGATCCCTGTAGAACTGGTACATTTCAGTGCTAAAGACACAGTGAGAGCTCTCTTGTATCTTACAGTGATGGATCTCTACTTCATCTTCAAGTGATGTGGATTCTGTGTCAGTATTTCCTGACTCAGAGCACCTTGTCCCAAATGGTATTTTTGGGTAATGAAACAATTCTTGCTATTTAGCAAGACTGCAAAACTTAGGGGATGTCCAGCATCTCCTAAGAAATTAAGGGTATCTTTCAGGTACTCTTAGAGTACTGTTTTAGAGTAGATAATTGGCCTATGTCACTCGCCCCACGAATGGAGAATCAGGTGAGTCGTGTAAAAAACCTTTTCATTGAAAGGAAAAACATCAGGCTTTTGTTGTAATGGAAAACACTTGTATATGACAAGACGTTCCGACTTTGTAGTGACTACGAAGTAAAGGTTGTAAGCGTAAGTGTTTGTGGAGAGAGGAGTTTTAGAGTGATTAACTGACAGTATTTGTTTTTAAGTGTCTGCAGTGTCAAAGTATGGTGTTACTCTCCTAATATTCAATCGTTCTGATTTTGTTCCGCGGTGAACCCTGATTGTACCATTCGTATGGACTGTAGATATAGTCCAAGGATCTTTATGGTATTTGCTTTCAGATTTGCGGAGGATACCTTCTTTGCGAAGAAGTACTTTGTCACCAACCTTGTAATCCCAATCGACGCGAGACTTGTTTTCACGTTTGGTATTGCGATCGGTTTGGCGTTGCCTGTGATCTCCTATTTTGTTCCAGTCAGCCAGGAAGGGAATGTCAAACAGCATGTCCCTACCAAATATTGCTGCACCTGGAGAGGCTTTGAGTACTGTGTGGTATGTGGAGCGAACGGCCCATGCAGCATCTGTGAGGAAGTCTGCGATGTCACTAGGTGTCACTGTATTGGCCATGTCTAATTCAGTGGTACGGAGCATTGTCATGATTACTTGATGCATCCGTTCTAGTATTGCGTTTGCTTGAGGGTTCTTGATGCTGGTTGGCTTACGCTTGATACCGTATGAATCACATAAGGTTTGAAATTGAGCTTGAACTTCGCTTCCATTGTCGTAAATGATTACTTGACAACGTGGGTAACGGCTAAACCAGATCTTGTTAACTAAGGAGCCTACCTGTGCTGATGATTTATCAAAGTAAGCTTCCTTAGGTTTATTATGTGTGTTAGTACCCTTGCGGCCCTTTTTACCCGTGGGAGCAACAGAAGTCACTTCTGTAACCGGTAGTTCCACAATCTCGAACCAACTGGTTGCTGGATCTATCATTGTGACACACATAAAGTCAATTTCAGTGCCGTCTTGGCCCTTGAGGGTGTATGGTCCTATTAGGTCCACACAGAGTACTTCCCAGGGGTTGGAAACAACCAATTTTGTAGGTAATTTACCATACTTACGTTGGCGTCGTTTGTTGACTTGGCATTTATGACAATTTTTGACGAAGGTGCGAACAGAGCGTCGCAAACCTTTCCAATACATCGCAGCGCGAAGAGTCTCTTCGAGACGAGTAGTCCCCGGATGCTGCAGGTAGTGATGGTACCACTGTACTGCTCGCTGCTGGAGTTCCTGTGGGATGACAAGCTTGCCATCTTTGCACAGTACTTGAACATTTTCTACCAGCTGAGGTTTGTACTTCTCAAGCAGGCTGAGTTTGTCCAGCGTTTTATCCGTGTGTTGAGCTGCGGCAATCTCCGAACTGTCAGGGGATATATTGCATTCTCTTCGCTGCGGTTGGCAAACACAAAGTTCATGAGGTCTGAGTGGTTGTCTGGTGATGGGTCCTCTTCTGATTGCTTAGTGTAATAACACCAGCATTTTGTGAAGGTCATCCAGTTTTCCTTGATGTCCACTGCTGGACCAAAGTCAAGGCGTGAAATCGCATCCGCAACTGTGTTGTGGATTCCTTTGATGTACACGATTTCAGGACCATATTCCTCTAGCAGTAAACGCCAGCGGTAAACCCTGTCACAGGTCAATCCGAGTGCATCTTGCATGAGGTTCTTGTGGTCTGTGTAGACTACAATTCGTTGGCCCCACAGCATCCCTTTGAACTCTTTGAGTGTCTCAACAATGGCTAGAAGTTCAATTTCGGTTACGCTGTACTTTTGCTGACAGACAGAGAGTTTTCTGCTGAAAAAGCTATTGGCCGGTTGCTCTGAGTAATGACGGCTCCAAGTTGTCTCTTGGATCCATCAGTATAGATCTCAAACCCTTTTGAGTAATCAGGGTAGGCCAAGGACACATCTTTTGCAATAGTGGCCTTTACATCATCGAATGCTTTTGATGTTCGTTAGTCCATTTCCATGGTTTCTTTTTACCTTGAGGAGTTTGGACTTCTTGGTGTGACCACACTCGCCGACGAGGCTTGTGAGTGGGGCAAGCATTTCGCTGCGTCTTGCCCAAAGATCTCGATAGTATTGGACCATGCCAAGGAATCTACGGAGGTCTTTGACATTTTTGGGCGGTGTCAGTGCAAGTATCGACTGTACCTTCTTGGGTTGTGGTTTTATACCATCTCGTGAGAGGATGTACCCAAGATATTCTGTTTCTATGGCACAGAAGTTTGATTTGCGCGCATTAACTTTTAAGTTCGCATCTTGCAGTCTGGAGAGGACCAATTCCAATTTAGCCAGGTGGTCTTCCAGGGTTCCCTTGGTGATGCATAACAGATCATCAATGTAAGCTCGTACGAACTCAAGGGTGGACATTAGCTCCGTCATTTTTGATTGAAAAATGTCAGGAGAACCTGCAATCCCCATTGGTAACCTGAGGTAAGAGTATTTACCCCATGGAAATATAATGGTGCAGATTTTGGATGCATCTGGATCCAATCTAATGGTGTAGTAGCCCATGTTTAAATCAAGGGCCGTCGCAAAAGTGAATCCTTCTAGCTCTTGCATGACTGTACTAATTTTAGGTAACGGGAATGGTTTTCTAACTATTCTTTTGTTTACTTCTCTAAAATCACTTAGGAAACGTACAGTCTGGTCTTTTTTTGGTACTATGAATGATGGGGAAGCCCATTCAGATGCGGGCTGCCACTCTAGTACTCCCAGGTCACACAGTCTTTTGAGCTCTTTCATGAGAGTCTCTTTGAGTGAGTGTGGTACTGGGTAAGCTCTGCCATGATATGGTTTGGCACCTTCCTTTAGTTCAAAGGAGACAGGCTCTGTGTTCCAATCACCTAGTGTACCATCAAAGAGGTCCTCGTATTTACGGAGGAGCTCTAACAACTTGTTTTGATCTTGTAAACTGAGGTGAGGACAGTTGGTGTCAACAACTGATTGGAGGTCTGCTTTTTCATATTTTGCATCTAAGATGTGAACGGCACGCTGAGTGGCTTCCTCAGTACTACGTGGTTCATGAACCATGCTGTGGTTAACTGACCAAGCTTTTTCAATCTTAGAGCTAGTTGACAGACTGTTGATGTCTCTCATCGGCAAGATGATCTCATCAATGGTAATATCCTTTGTTCGAAAATCCAGAACAATTCCAAGCTCACTTAGTGTTTTTACACCTAAGATGAGGTCAAACGCTGGCTTTGCCATCTTTTTCCATCATACTCGACAACATCTGGTTGAACTGTGTATTCCTTGCTGTTGGAGTAGTCTACGAATTTTAGTGTGACTTCGCCTCTTCCTTTGGTTTGGAAGCACCCATTCGACGTGTGCCAAGACTTTGACACCTGCCTAGCCAAGTAGGGAAAGCGTTTGGTGGTTCCTTTTTCATGGAACATGAGGTCACCATCAGAACCAGTGTCTAATAGTACTCTCAAGAAGTTGTTTTTGCGACTCCTAGACAAGTGTTTGAGTTTTGTCGAGGACTGACTTCCGGTCGCTAACTTTTGCACAGCTAGCACTGCTGTCACTGAATCCACTGAATTTTGTGGAGGGAGTGTGTGTGGTGGCTGTGTTTTGGGTAGAGGGTCCAAATTTGAGTTTGGCTCTACTTGTTTCTTAGTGGATAAGTTCGAAGTGTCCTTGAGATTTTTCAAAGTTGCGTCCAACAAGGGACTCGAATAATCCTTAATTAAATTTTTTTGATTTAATTCTAATTTTTGTGTACTGGTAGTTTTAATCGGACCAGGGTAGTATAACATTCTAACTCATGGCTAGTTTTAATTTTCTTACTACATACAGGAATTTCCCCGGTACTACCCGACCCATCGCTTCAGGAGGAGTCGGAATCGCTGTCACTTTCGTACTGACGGCGGCGTTTCTTGCCTTTTTGTTGGCTTTCTTGAGAGACTTCTCGAGTTTCTCCATTCTCGCTACGACCTGTGCGTAGGACTTCTTAGCGCGGTTGTCCTCACGAGACTTTCGTGCCGGCGCGCGGAAACTCCGCGTGTAGGAGTCCGTCTTTGTTGTAGCGGCGACACTCCGCGGTGTTATGCGTGGTGTGTGCGCCCCCATGCTTTTGCACAGCTCGCAGTTCTTCTCGAGCGAGTATACTCCGTGCGGGCATACTTGCTGGGCTTCCTGGGAATGCGCCCGCTTAGCGAGGACTTCCTGGAGGGCTGGTCTGCTGCTTGGGCCTTTGCAGGCTTGGCCGCTGACTGCTTCTCATCCACTGGGTGTGCCACCTCAATACGCTCGAGAATGAGCAATAGAGGCTTAACCCCTCGGGATAGCATTTTTCCAGCAAGTGGTACTGGTCCTGCCACTTCAACGGACACATGCGCAAGATGTGGCATGCGAGTTCCGAATCGGTGAAGGAGTAGACCTGTTGCGTCATTGCACTAGCACTAGGGCTGTAGTACAGGCACGGGAGGTCTTCGATGTAGTTGTTCAGCTGCATGGCGCTGAACAAACTGGCGAATTTTGACCTTGTTGGGCTTCTTGAGGCAATTAGAGATATAGAATCTCAAATTTTCGCCTGCGTCATGTGCGAAACAAGACTGGAGGTGGAGTAACTGACACCTCGTGAATGACTCGGACGTCTTGCCCGGTGACTTCTTCCTTTCGACTCCGAAGATGTCGTGAAAGGGATTTGACTCCGTCTGCTCCTTGACAATTAAGTCCCAGGGCTGGACGCGCCTCCTCAGTGAGGAGGTTGGCGTAGAGTTGAAAAACTTCTAGGGCCGAGTCGGTCATTTTGCTTTCAAGGCGAGCATGTCGGCCTTTAGGGAAAGAGACTCTGCAGTCTTCGCTTCCTTAGCAGTTTTACTGAGGGGGTCATCGGCGAGTTCACGTAGAACAGCCTTCCACTCGACCTTTTCGAGTCATAAGCCTTTTCGGCCTCGTCGCAGGCGGAATTAACCCCATTTTCTTGGCGGTACTGTACGCCTTGTTCACGTGCAGTATGAACTGCTCGTTGGTACCGTGTCGGACCAAACCGTGACTCGGGTTTCTGACCCATTCGCGAGGGTGCACTTGAGGGACTCGGGCTTAAGATCCAAGGCTTCTTGGACTGGGTCCCGGTCTGGCACATACCGGATGGGAGCTTTCGCCACCCCTTCCGCTCGCATTCTTGGTGTTTAAGCCCGATGGGCGCGATCCTCTCCGTAGACATTCTTGAGAGGGCTGCTCCGAGGCTTGTACCTAAGAAAAGGGTCTTGTAGGAGCTTCGTGGCGGGCGCACTCAAACGAGACACGCTTCTCACGAATCTTGGCGGCGGGATCTCGTAGGGCTGGCGTGGCGCTACTACTTACCGTCGCTCAATAGGCGATGGCTCTACTAGCGATCACCTGGGCGTTGAACGCTCGACTGACGGAAGACAGGCGCGGCGAAGCAGGACTTGGCGTAAGTCGGTACGATGACGGACGGTCGAAGGCAGTGTGGAGCTGGACAGGCGATCCAGAAAAAATTCGCTCGAGTAGGTTATCGATCGATAGTGACCTAAGCTGAAAAGTATTAAAAATCTTGATGTGGGCCTTTCAGCTTTGTTATTTTGTGAGTTAATTTAGATCATATTGTGAATTAACAATCCACCATGATGAACCATGATGAAGCAAACATGCTTCATTTTGGCAAAACGAAACTATGTAGAGATCCCTGTAGAACTGGTACATTTCAGTGCTAAAGACACAGTGAGAGCTCTCTTGTATCTTACAGTGATGGATCTCTACTTCATCTTCAAGTGATGTGGATTCTGTGTCAGTATTTCCTGACTCAGAGCACCTTGTCCCAAATGGTATTTTTGGGTAATGAAACAATTCTTGCTATTTAGCAAGACTGCAAAACTTAGGGGGATGTCCAGCATCTCCTAAGAAATTAAGGGTATCTTTCAGGTACTCTTAGAGTACTGTTTTAGAGTAGATAATTGGCCTATGTCAGACAGAGAGAGATTGTTCAATCTGAGAGATCGGAGAATCTACATTAAAAAAGAACGCAAAATGGCATGCTGCATGGGGTAGGTCAATCCACAGCAGTGCTGGGCAAATGAAATTTCTCTGGCACAATTCTCATTCTGGAAGTGTACTCAGCAATGTTGAAGACTTGTCCTCCAACTATCATAGTGATGTTAACAATGGAGACACATGTCTATCACTCAATGACCATGAACACAAAGAAGATGGCACTCACAACCCAATTTACATGGAAGAAGACAAAAGCTACAATGATTTGTAAGTGGGTTAAGCTTTTTGTTTGGAGAACTTACTAATGTATTGTCTCTCCTGGTGAACAAGTATGAGGATGAGGAACCTTGTCTTGATCATGGTTTATTATGAAGAAGTTCAATGCATATTTGATGTGTCTTTGTTTGTGGAGGAAAGGATAACAAGTTTTCAAGAAAATGAGGGCAAACTCAATTGAGGACACTAGGTTGCATATGAATAACAAGGGAGAATTTGCTGGTCTGAAGTAGCTGGACAATAATCTATCTAAAGTATGATGTGCAAGGTAGATTAATATGTATAATCTACCTCAAGTAAGATCTGCAAGGTGGATTTCAAAAAATGACCCATTGTAATCAAGAGGAAGTTGAGATGTCACTTCAAGATTACACCCTCAGCTTATATCTAGTCTTATATGGCTGTATGCAACATATGTTATATCAGCAAAAACTCCTCACCTGTTGATTAGCATTGACAAACCATTCAACTAGAGCCACTCAGGTTTGCTCATTCTTTCAGATAGCTCATGCTCAACATTTTGTGGACCCATGACTTACAAGTCAGTCAGAAAGCAATGAGGTATTGAGGAAGGTAAGACACTTCAATGGCAATGCTATTGTGTTGCAGCAGCTCACTCATCTTACAAGAACCTGATGGAATTCATGGGGTTGGTAGGACCTATACCTAAACTCCAAAGAACAGTAATGCCATGACTAATATGCCAAGACACAAGTGATGAGAATGCATTTGATTAGATCATTTCAAAGAGGGAAAGGAGAACGGATGGTCTGGAGAAAGGAGATGAAGAGATTTCTGACAAATATCAGGATTGCCTGGAAGTTGGAATGGGGGATATATAATTGTTAGTTTATGCACACACAGTTTAAATTTGATAAGTGAAAGAAGTAAAACCATTAACTTCACTCACAATTAAGTTTAGTACTTGCTGTACTCACAGCCAATGAAAGATCACTAGCCATGCTTCTTTCTGCTCTATATGCTCCCCATCCAGATCAGGATGGAGCTCAGAGCTCACAAATGAAGTGCAGAGCACAGATGTGAATTTCTACCTAATTCCCTAGGTAAAGACACCCATACACATTTGGCACAACACCTCCTAGCAATGCATCAGTATGTCACAAGTTGTCCCCATATGTTGCATGCAGTTGCAATGGAGACATATCATCTTGTTGCAGGTGATGTTTTAGTACCAGAAGTGAGATGGATGAGAACTCTGGTTCATGGATTGTTTCTGGAGCACCCAGAATTATGGTATCCTGTGTAGTGATTAAGATGAATAAAACAAAACAAAATCACACATGACTAGTTCAGGTGCCTCACATTAGTAATGATTGCTAGGCGACATCTAGACCAGAAAGCTGCTTTGAAATTTGTGTTCAAGATTCCCATGCATGAAATATCACATCTGACACTTCTACTGATGATTTGTCTTGGAGCAAAAATCTCAGTATGATTCTTCCCAAACCAAAATCCCAGTAGGATTCTTCCGAGAACAAAAATCTTATTAGGAATATTCCCCAAACAAGATATCAAGAGGAACAATGCTCTTGATGATATCAACAGTGTCTTACAGTATTTCATATGGGACACCAATGCAATTTTGTTTCTAAAACATAGAAAAATGAATTTTGTTCCTGTTCATGTTGAAACCTGGATTGCTGTCCCACATGTGACAGAACATGTACTTTTGTTCCTTGTGAGGCATATTTAAGCTTTGTTCCAATCAAGATTCAAGATTTAAAGGAGATGAGACAAGGATTTTAAAACAAACCATAAAACTTTTGATAAACCATCGAAGTAACAAGTAAAAATCAACCGAGAAACATTTATATTTTTACTTTTTAGTTGAGATAGAAATACAAGAAAAATCATTGCTTGATCAACACAGAATTGCATTTTGGCATATCCCGTCCAGTCATATGTTTCCCTCAACTTCATGTTCACTGTTAACTGTCAAACACAATGAGCAACTTAGAGAACAGCTCCATTGACAAAGCATGACTGTAACAGTACCGTGAGTTTGCTTTTTCTTCTCACGACTTAGAAAATGCAATGGGAGTGTCTCATAGAATTACAATGTCATGTCATACATCCATTACTCACGCCTAAGAATTTACCCATAAGAACCCCTAACGCACGGAAAAATGATGCCTTGCCTAAACCACAGCTGCTATTAACTAATTTTGCATAAGATGCGTCATTTGCCATTACACACCCAACAGTGCCAATCAATGTCAATGGGGTATGGGATGGGTAATGAAAAATCATACAACAATTTAAGCAGACAAGAATGATTAATTCACTCTGTGGATGAGACACCTTCAGGGCTGGGCAAAATCATACAAGATTTGTATAATTGCCAGGTGGAAATCATTTGGAGTTGTGTGAATTTGGCTGAGAAGGATAACCAACATTTCTATTGACATTGTATTATGTCTCTTCATTACAGAACATGAATTCCTCTTTAAGAAACATCAGAGAGCAGACGAAATTGCCTGAAGATGATTCTTTATGCTGTGATAGAGACCCTTGGGGAAAACATCCAAAGTGGAAGTTGGAGGGAATGAATCTTTCCTTGAGTACAAGTTGTATTAGCATGACTAAACACAATTGTGAGTGGTGTTTCTGTGGTACATTCGGGATGAGGCTGATTCACATTGCCATTTTAACAAAAGTCATAGTTAACTTTATAACGAGCAAGAGTGACATCCTTGTTTTATTTGATGGAGAAGAGGTTGCAATAAGTTCCAAGCAAAGAGAACAGCACAAGATGTTGCAAGAGCACCAGTGCCAGTGGTAGTGACATATCAAACCCTCGATGAGTCATCCAATTCTTGTGGTCAAGCAATTTCCAAATTGTTCTAGCAATTTGGACAACGCCAAAGGCTTCCTTCCTGAATCAGCATTGACAGCAGTTATAAGCATGCTGTACCCTGCCTAAGTAACCAGGGACAAACAGGTCGGTCACAATAGGCTTGAAAGGAGTGATAACAAGAGGAACAGTAGAAGCATGAGGAAGCATTGCTGTTAGAGCAGGAAGAGAGATGAGAGACTGTATATAAGACGGCTAAATACAAAAGGAGCACTCCTGCTCTGTCTTTCATCCATGTGAGGACGAAAATGACGTCACAGTTGGTGTAAAAATATATTTACAACCTTACATTGATCAACAGATCTTTTTCCGAGCTTTCGAACGGTGTTTTTATTTTGTTTGCTTGAACAGTCTTTCATGAATTATTGTCAGTTGAATACAGCAGGTCGGAACAATCTGATCCATTCATTCTTGTAGAAAATTTGTATGTTTCTACAGTAGTACAATAGAGTCTTCGTTCGTTCCAAAATCTTTTTTTAATTTACTCGAAATCATTTTTTTGGAATTCACTGTCTGGCCGGCTGGGTATCATGATACCTCTAGGATACATAGTGCTCCTATTGTATATAGCTGTCTTATATCTGCAGTTCCAGTACTTCTGCAAGTTGGTTAGTGCACTGCATAGCAAGAAATAAGGATTTACTTTGAAAAATGAGTTACAATTCATCTCTTCATAAAATTGAGAGGTTAAATATTACTTAGAACAAAAATCCAGTCCATCGTGCATCATGGTGGGGATTTGTTTGGGCACTATTAATTTAATAATGGACTCACCTATTAGTCCTATATTCAATGTTTCTGCATTCATTTGATCCCATGTGCCTTGATTCAAACACCAATATCTCAGACTTGTTGTTTCTGTTTTGACACATTTTGTCATAATAGCACCTAAATCAAAATAGATCAAAATGAACATGATATCTACATTATAATATCTCTCAGAGTACAATATTTCCCAAAGTGCATGTGTCAGGCCAAAAGTTAGGTAATTTGTGATTCTTTGACAACCCTAATTATTTTTTTGCGATTACAAATCCTGGGTAATTCCTGCTTTGACAACATTTTGCATTTTTGTACTGTGCAAATCCTTGGGAATACTGGTTTAGCCCGGGATTTCTGCAAAACCCCCTAGCTTGGCACCAATTTAGTACACCGACATGATGGATTGGCATCAAAATAGTAGAACACATAAATTCAATCCTTGTAAATTTGGGAAATTACAATTCCCTAGGAATTGTAGCACATATCAAAAGTTACATGGGGACTAGTACATACCATGTTGATTGACAGTTGGCTGTGTATTGCCACCAAAATGGTAGAAATATGCTACCAACATCGCTGGCTTCTTGCATTTAATTTGTAATAATATGGCCATTCCCAAAGAATTGTTCTAGGTATTCCCAGCAAAAGTGCCAAAAATTGTCAAAGTAGGAATTACCCAGGATTTGTAATTGATAGAAGGCATTTTTTGCAATTGTCAAGCAATCATAAATTACCTAACTTTTGGCCTAACACATGCACACAAAGTTGCCAGTAACTTCCGCGTCAAAGTCATACATGTTAAGACACCATTCCACACAGCAATAACACATCATTGTCGCATCAAAACCATGGATCACAGTAATAAAATTAAAGTTTCATCAAAGTGCCACTCACTGCAAACGAAAAACACAGGTAGCCTTCCGCTACACTTGCAAAATGTCAGAGTAAACACGGAGGTTACCGGAAATCCCAAGAGTGTATGGGTGGGTTACCGGTATTTTAAACATTGTTTAAGCCGCAGATACATTTATCACACTTAGCTTTGAAGCAAAAAAATCTTCCGAGTGTTTGTGTGGTTCATGACTGACATTTCGCAAATCACGAGTTACAAACAGGAAGATCACCTGTTGGGTCTAGTTTTAGTGTCGATTCTCGGCTTGATCTTTGATTTTATTTGATGAAGGCATATTGGTCCTATTTCTATTTTTGAATCGGTTGGTTTTATATAGGTTCTGTCATTTTCTGAACACCCTCCATGTAGGAATGAAATATGAATGTTGAGACTTCCTGTCCCACAAGTATGCCATTTACTGAATTATCAGAAGTGACTGCACCAAAAAATGAGAACACAAGAATAACACATAGGGCTGAAATTCGGTACTGTGTGGCTACATGATTGGTGCTTATTCCTCTGTATCGCTGTACCTCACTCTTGCTCGACATTATTGCCTACAAAATACGGTATGATACAACACCTACCATACCATTACAACACAGGTGCTTGAACCAGCAGCAACTGTAGGGGGTTGCACTCTCACTGCTTTCCCATCACCTCTATTTTTTTCAATTACATTGATACCCCACCAGCCCATCATGGGTACAGCCAAAACTCAGTCCACAGACTGAGTTTGGGATCCCGTCTGGCACCGCCATGTTGCCAACAACAATTGACAGCGGCGGCTCAATTTTTAAGGTGAGTTCTAATGCACTTGTCTTTTTCCCCTTATTCAACTCAGCGCACATCTTTTTTCCCAATTAAATATTTACAGGTGTACCACGGGAATGGCCGAAACTCAGCCCACAGACTGAGTTAGCCCTCCCACCTGGCACTGCCATGTAGCCGAGATCAATTGGCAGTGGCGTGCCAATTTTAAAGGTGAGTTATGATGAACTCGCCCTTTTTTCATCATTGTACTCACAACACGTCATTTTTTTCAATTGAATATTTACAGGCCCACTGGCGAAATTGCTGAAACTCAGCCCACAGAAGGAGTTTGTCTACCCGCCTGGCCCTGTCATCTATCCAACCACAATCGGCAGCGGCAGGTATATTTATAGGGTGAGTTCTGACGAACTCAACCATTTCTACCAAGTTTACTCATCACACGTCAATTTTTTTGATCAAATATTTACAGGCCTACCATGGGAATGTCTGAAACTCAGGCCTCAAACTGAGTTAGCCCTCCCGCCTGGCACCGCCGAGTAGCCAAGAACAATTGGCAGCAGCAGATATAATTTTTGGGTGAGTTATGATGAACTCAACCTTTTTCACTATATTTTACACAGCACATGTCAGTTTTCTTTCAATTCATTTACTACAGGCCTACTGGCAAAATGGCTGAAACTGAGCCCACAGACTGAGTTCGGCATCCCGCCTTGGATGGCCGTTTAGCCAACAACAATTGGCAGCGATGGGTATACTTTCAGGGTGAGTCATTTTGAAGTCAATTATTTTTACACTTGTTTGATTACATCTAATTTTCAATTTAACCGAGCTCCGACTATATTCGAAACAGTAATTTCCTATTCAATGTCCAAGGCATGATTTGGTGGTACTTTGCTGAAAGTTCTATACACCGCAAAAAACACCAGGAAGAATGATTCAATGACCAATGCATGTTTTGATGGTAGTTCCCTGAAGGTTCTATCCACTATACAAAACACTAGGAAGAAACACAATGACAAATCAACTGAATTAAACAATCAAACTTTCCAACACCTCAATATATGTATCCAAAAAAGGAATAACAGAGAACTGTTCTGATAAACAAAGACGACAAAAGACAAGTTCAAACAAGCATTACACATCAGTGTCAATATTCCTGTAATACACAACTCTACCACTACAACCAAAAGCAAATGGAGTATCCCTTGAATGACAGACATAGCATCAAATCCAATGTGCTGAACAATGCAGCAAAGCTTGGTTGAAAAATGGCAAGATGCCTGTGAAAATTCATTTAAAGTGTTGAAATTCCGGCAAAGAGCCATAATTACAAGAAAAACCAGTTGAATTTCCAATGATAACATTGAGAATATCCGTTTCTCATAACTCCAGTTAGTCGCCCGAATATTATGAGATAAATGGTAGTATGTTCCTGAAATACCCCCTTTGTTGTCAGTATTATGGTCAATTGCCGGGATAAGGACATGATAGAAAGCAAATGTTTCTTGTGACATCCTCGTCGGTCGCCGGAATTACAATGTAAACATGCAAAAATTGAAACTGTTGGTGCATTTTTTATGCCTTACGTACTTGTACTTCCTGAATTATGTGATTCATTTCCAGACATGATTTCTCCTATGAGATGTAGTAATCCCAGTCAATCACCTGAAATACTACATAAACCTCTGAAAATTGAAACTGTTTAGTGAATAATTTTTTATGCCTTAGATACTCATGCTTCAGGTTAGTGGTGTATTGCTGCTGACACTCAACAATAACACAACAAACAACTATACATCATGCCGTCCAAACAAACCAACAGAAATTGGACTACAAATGAAATACAGTAGCCTCACCCACTCTGCCGCATCTTTACCACAACAAATTACATAAAACCCTCTAGATGATGCTGCAGTCATGCTTCCAAAAAACAACACTTTGAACATCACAAATCAGCTTCGTATAAACCCAACTCAAATTGTGATCCATGAACAACCTCCATTCGAAAGGAGTCATGGTGTAGCAAAACCTCACACAATTATACATCTATCCAAGGGCATAACATAAATCCAACATAACAAATGCACCACCAGCAAGAAACACAATGACAAAGCACCTGGAAAATACTCCCTTTTCTCTCTTTTTTGTCGTTATTTGGGTCAGTTGCCGGAATAACGACAACACATGGACATGTTTCTCATGATTCCTCACACAATGTCAACATCCCAGTCAGTTGCCGTAATGACAATATACACGGGCATTGAAACTGTTTTGTGCATTTCATTATGCCTTACGTACTCATACTTACAGAATTAGACGTGATTCATAGTAATCCTGGTCATTCACCTGAAATACCAACGTAAACAGGTGAAAATTGAAACTGTTTTGTGAATTATTATTATTTCTTACGTACTCGTACTTCCAGTAAGTGCCAGAATTACGAGATTCATTTACACGATCCATTCCTGTCACGATGTCATCATTCCAGTCAGTCGCCGGAATCACTACAAAATTGAAACCGTGTTCGCGTATTTTTACTGCTTTTTATTTTGTAGTAGTTCAGGTCATTGACCCGAAACATGAGATTAACTCCAAAAATTCCCTTGAATCCTGTTGTGTTCTCGTAATTCTGGTCAGTTGCCAGAATTACAAGACGAAAGCAAAAAATAATTATTTCATTCACCAATTAAATTTTACCCAATGATATCTTCAAACCCTAACCAACATCACTATTGGAAATTACACTGCCATCACCACCACAGCAAACTCACTTATCATTACTACAATATCAGTCAATTAGCAGTGTATCATGCTGTAGACACTTTGACAAAAACAATATCGAGTAACTTCCAAGATACAACGATGAATTATGCCTTCCAAACAAATAGTCAGAGCATCAAAACACCACTGTAGAGATGACCAACGCCACAGATTCACCAAATCAACTGCATCGCTACCATTACACAATTACATAAAAACTGTAGCAAGCTTCTGCAGTCTGGATGATCATGGAGTCATGCCTCAACAGCACCAACACACCATGACACCCTCAAACAGCACTAAGCACTTGCCATAACAGCTACCCTCAAACCAACCTGTAATTGTAATGCCATGAATTTACTACATTCTTAAAGCTGTCATCGTGCATCACAACCACACACAAGGTCTACATCCACTTCCACACCTAATATTTACCCAATTTAATTAGGTTAGGGTAAGGAATCAGTGCTCAACTGCGAAAAGAACTGCACCCTCTGAAATGTTTATATAAGCATGAAAACAAAAAATGAAGTACCAGATTAAGATAGCATACAACTGACAAGCACACAAACACAAAATCCAGTATCAAAGGAGACTCGCTTTTGAATCATATCTCTAGACACACATTTCCGATAGAAATACAAGACGAAAAGAGAAATAATAATTACATCCACCAAACATGCCCAATGACGTGTTCAAACAATAACCAATAATGACATCGTACCCAAAACCCGCATACACAGCACGTCATAACTATTCCACATTAAACTGCCATCATCTTTACAGCAAACTCACCAATCATCACCACAATATCAGCAAATAAAAAGTGTATACTGCTGCTGACACTCCGACCAAAACAATATTGAAGAACATACAAGATACAATTTTACATCATGCCCTCTAAACAAACCAACAGCAGTACTGTCATCATACAAGTTCTCAATACTCCGCAATCCAAACCACCCATGAGTGCTGCTGTAGCTTAAATCCTCTGCATGATCACCACACATACATCTGATAAAAATTAAGAATGCAGTTGTCATCCACACAAAAACAGAATTCAGTTCATAATCAAACCAGACTCACTATCAGATCAACTCAGCAACCAGACAAATTGAGCTTCACTAGATCTACTGCATCTTGTCTACAACACAATAACAAAATACTACATTAGCCTGCTCACATTCCTGTGCTGTGGCCTTTATTCAAGCACCACGATAACAATAAAATCGCACTAAAAGACATCACATTGAACATACCAAAATGGCTGTTTGAATACTACAATAAAGCAGAAATTGATAGATAAACATGCAATCCCAAACATGAAATGTCCTCATACCAGTAAGTCTACATTGTCTACATGTCTACACAACAATGTCACCATATAATTGAACAAACCCTAAGAGAAACAACACAATAACTCTGCTACACATTGACACACACAGCACTTATGCAAAACTAGAGGTCACAAATCAGTGATGACACTACTGCGAAGACGATGACAAGAGTCCAAAGACAGAAACACAACAGAAATTCAGACATCTTATCAGTCTTAATATCCCATGTTATACCTCTGTGCTCAAAATTTTGGTCATAGGAAATTTTGCTTGGAGTACATCAATGAACTGGAAAGCTCTGCCACCACTATTGAAAAATGCATAATTAAACCTCCCTTTAAAAAATAACAAACTAATTCACTCAATCATGTAACACAACCCAATGACAAACAACTTTAACTGCTCAATCAAAGACACCAATACCCCAAACGTACAAATGGAACGAGAAGCTGTCTCTCTCCCCACATCCTCCAGTTACAAAACTCTATGCAGGAAAGTAGACAAAAGTCAATGTGGAAACCCAAAGTGAAAACGAACCCCAAAAGACATCATAACTTATATTACAACCACCATACTTATTTATAGAAAAAGTGTTGACAAAAAACAGTAAGGAGTAGAAAGTACTCCCAATTATGAGTATTATGAGTTTGATATGTGTATCATGTTAAATTCTTGTAATTCTGGTCTCTGACCAGAATTACGATATTGTAATATTATATAATCTCATAATTCTGGCGAATGATCTGATTTTCGAGTGAAACAGGTGAAATACACAAGAATGATTTCTTTTATCTAAGCCTTCAGAGTCGGAGATCGGATCAGTCACCAGAATTCCGGCTTAAATTGACAAACTATCTCAAAATTGAAGTTACATTGTTGTAAATCTAGTGAGTGACCCCGATCACAATAACTTACATTAACATTTTGTCGGCACGCCTTCTTAATTGCCTACCCAAACCTACCCTGTTGACTGTGCTCTATTGCAAAGCTTACTTCTAATACGGACGGAGCGACGCCATTTTGAAATCGTCCTCCGAGGATTATATAGGTAGAGGATAGTAAGTATTGGCGGACTAGGTACTATCACAGTACTGTAGAGGTACTATCAGAGTACAAGCACTTGCTTGAATGGAGCTCGGATTTTCAGGCCGGGAACGGCCAAAACTCAGCCCACAGACTGAGTTTGGCATCCTGCCTGGCACAACCAAGTAGGCAGCAACAATTGGCAGCAGCATGTAAATTTTAAAGGTGAGTTATGATGAAATCAAACTATTTTACAATTGTTTTGATTTCAGCTTACTTTCTATTACATATTAAATTTTCTTCTACCTTAGTGCGGATGGTCCGCAGTATCCTTTTTTGTTGGGGCTGAAATTGTGGTCTATGTGGCATTAAAGCTCGTTCTTTGGGAGGATGAAAGGACGGGCCCAGTAATCCACCGGTAGACTCTAGTCACCCTCCCGTACACTAGTGTACCGGAGGGTTATCATTCCGGGGGCTCCAGTAACCTCCCCGTACACTCGAGTGTACAGGGAGGTTACCGGTGTTTTTTGTTTGCAGTGCCAAAATGTTTGCAGCAGGCATTGTAGTAGCTTTACTCACATTCAGAAAGAACTTGATGACAAATGTTGTGATAAAAATTGGAATAGTGAATGTGGTAGGAATTTTGGTGGACACAGGTGTTGTACCTTTGGTACTGATACCACAAAATGTTTGCAGTAGGATGTGCACAATAACATGCATTTTTCAATGATTCACTCAAAACATTAAGGTAAAGGGAAATGGTCTATTTATATAATGGTTGTAATGTCAACAGTTTTGTCAGCAACATTAGGGGGGATTCCAGATCTACAGTATAACCCGGATTACAAGTACCGTAGATGTCAAAAGCTACTTTTGGTTTGTGTGTATAATACAACCAAAGTTAGTGTTTTAGAGACAGTGAAAATTATTGGTATCTTGAAAGTTACTCTATTCACTTTGGGGCATATTGAACCCCTCTGCCCTTTTGCCTTCGTTGATCATCCATGATGTCCGTCCCTTCACCATGTGCACAAGATGTGTAGTGACTTCAGATGCTGCAGCAGGTTTCTTGGCAATAATCCTGAGTTACAGGGAGCGCTACATAGGGGGGTGTTGCTGGTAACAAGGAGAATCTGCTCATGAAGGCTTGAGTTCGCTTAGAGGGGAGTAAATACCAGAAAATCACAAATGTCAATAGAATCAGCCCCTTGGGACTTAAAATCCGGTGGTACTCGTAATCAAGGTTATAAGGTAATTCCAAACAGTGCAGATGCCCTTTTCGGCCAGAAGACCTCATGGTGATAAATAGAGTAATTGCTCAATTTTTAAACAATTTTGGCTCTTGCTCAGCATGAACATTGCAATTGCAGTTGCAGCAAATCCCATGGTGACACTCTCACTTTTTGTTGTTGGTAGATACCACAAGCATATCTCAGCATTTCCGTATTTGTATGAGGCAACACACATAACGTCTATTTTTCTGAACAAGCAGTGCTGGGAAATAAAAGAACGGATGGCTAGACTCATTATTGATACGAGAGATACACGGATAACATCATGGAAAGCACATTTCCTTGCTTCTCACAGAATCCATGATGATGACCTTTTCAAGGAAGGAACGGTTTCCTTCATGCATAAATTATAAACAGAGTCAACGGATGTCTTCTTTCCATTAGCTGCATTGTTCATCAACCACTCTCCAGATCTGCAACTGAGCTCATCACGCGATAATAACTCAGATGCACTAGGTCGTCGCATCGGATCAGGGTTCATCATTTCACGAATAGTATTGAACAGACTGGGTGGCCAAAATGGAGTCAAGTTGCCATTGCGTATGTCGTGCCACTCTGCACCACAACTAGGAAGTGGCCGTCCAGTGCATAGCTCGTACATTGTAGCGCCCAGAGAGAATATATCACACTTTAAGAATCGCATCACAAAATTCACAAGTCAACAAGTAGTTAGGCCCGTGTAGAAGTCTAAAATGGTATGGTGGCATCGCATGGAAGACTTACTTTTGTCAAATCTCTCTGACCATCTTCTAACATTTCTCGTGACATGTAGCGCGAGTCGCCCTCCTCAACGTCCGTAGCAGTAGCAATGCCTACTAATCCAAAGTCGCCCAGCTTGTACAACCCATTGTGGACAAATATATTCTCAGGTTTTATGTCTAAATGAACCATTCCTTTACTGTGGACCAGTTGAAGAGCAAGCAAAATTTCTCGTAGACATTTGAAATGCTGAGGTCCATTAATGACACGAGAATGTGTGGCAGTGCTTGGGGAATATTTGGGAACTTTAGATTCACCGTTGATGGTTTGCATTTCATCTCGTAGAGTGTTTGAACATAGCTCGGTCTGAATGTAAAGAGTCCCATCATCCTCGAACCACGCCTGGTGATATCTCACTATATGGAAAGTTCTGACATCAGCCTGGCTACAGAGAGCTGCGAGAGCGTGGACCTTGGTATACACAGAACGATGAAATCCGTAAGTTTACAGTTGGCAGCATAGACAAGCAGACGATGAAAAACACTAATCTCACCTCTCGGAGCATGCGTTTCAGTGCAGGCTCAGTCCAATGCTTCGTACCAATCGCACTCCCTCCTCCACCAGTATCTTCTGAACCATCAAGCGACGAATTCATTTTTTGTCTCCTCCGCTTCATAGGCGAAGGCATCAAATCCCTTCGCGGTGTCGGAGGGATATCTAAAGTGTAGCTCTGTTTGCCTCCATACAAATTTTTACTTTGGGATTTGGTTGAATTGTATCCGCCTACAGATGATTTCTGGATCCCGTGCGGACTTATCGTCTTGATAGCATACATGCAACCATCCAACCTTGACAAACAGGCATTGACAGATCCAAAAGATCCGGAGCCGAGGTGACTAACCTCCTCGAAATCTTCAAGGTATCGGCTTCGACTTGTCTTCAGTTGCTTTCTGGGGCGATCCCAATTGTTATCTGTAGCAACCATCGACTGAGGCAATCGGAGCATTTCACTAGATGTACGTTTGCGAGGCGAAGTGTCAAGATGCAGTTGTTCCTCATGGCAATCAATTCCAAATGGGTCTTCCGTTACATCGGTGGGACTAACTCTTTCTTCTAATACAGTGGACGGAAAAGTCACAGTTTTTGGTTTAAGACGACGGGATCTTCTCTTTTCCAATGGCTGAGATAGGCGAGTCGAAGGACTCAACGGACTGAGACTGCCACCAGTCAGAATGGGTAATCCATGAGAACTTTTCAAGGATGGAAGCGACTTGGTAGAGCTGGGCGGTTGGAGGTATCTTTCAGGAACAGGAGAGAAGGGATTGATACGAACTTTCCCGGTCCAATGCGGAGAATGATGAAACTGCTGGTCGCGCCGCTTGTTCTCTCTTTGTATTTGTTGGTGGTGGACTTCATCAGAGAACATGACCGTGGGAGTCAGGGTGAAGGAAATGGAGTCATTAGATGATGCTGAACCTGTTGTTTGTCCACATGCCTTTGGGTAGGATACCACACGTTTCGAGTCGTCCATATGTGTACAATCACTATCAGCGGCATGACTCGAGACACTTTTGGACTGGCACCCGTTGCTTATTCTCGGGTCTAATCGAATAAACCTGGGAGAAGTCGAGGTACGCAACAAGGGCGGTAATTTACCTCCACGTGGTGGTTCTGGCGGCGATGTTGGAAACGCCGGAGCAAAAGATGATGATTTTTTTTTGGATGACTGGACCCGAGCTGTTCGTCGTGGTGTGCCTTTGCTATTGACAGGCGACGCATCAAATATTGTTTTCGCAGCGTCCCGTCGTCGCGGCGGAGACGCAACATTGTTTCGTGGCGGACTTTTCCACAACGGCGAGCATGTTGAGGATGGTTGTTTTTCAGTCCCGTTCGATGGCGTCCTCAAAGAATTAGCATTACTTCCTCGAATTTCAGTCAACTTTCGTCTGGGACTTGGTCGCGACATGGACGACATGCCTGCTGCAAAGAGAGCGTTAGCCGTGGTGCAAAACAAAAATGCGGGAAGGATGGAATCCATGAGAGATTATATTTTATGCGCATTGTCACGAAGCAAAGACTCGATTGTTAATCAAGTCAAATGGCGCATGGGCACTTCACGGCGTCTGGGGAAAACAAAAATCCGATTGTGATGGGTTCGTTTTCAGTCTTACCGATTTTTCTTTTCACAACAACACCTTCTGAAAGCACAAAAAATGATATTCGAGCATGGCAATGTCAGAATTCACACGGCGACAACTTCGGTAGAAGCATTCGACGACATACACAGCAAAATGCTGTTAAAATCTAGTGGGATAATGCTCGTCATAATGTTATTGCGAAGGAATAGCGCGAATTCCCTACGCTTTAGATAACAAAGCATGAACGAAAATGCTGCATAACGAACATAGCATCTCAAATCTTACGCACGGCGCGGAACCAGCAGGATCCGCCGCGCATAATACTTTGCCAAAAACATCATATGTAGCACCAAACATTATTTATGCACAACCAGCACCAAACACGAAATAAAGCAAATAACAATGAGTGCCGACATCGCACATCAATGCCGCAGCGTATTCTGGAAATCCCGGATCGCGTCGGCGGTATCGTCATCCAAGATACCTTCGCCACAATCCATGGACGACGCCCTTACTTGAGTTGGAGATCTCTCCAGGCGACACACCGCAAAGCGAAAGACATTATCTACGACGCCATTCGATGGAATTGGGGCGAACTCACCAACGGCGGCTGGGTTCTAGCGTGCGAGACCTCCCGTAGACTTCTTGCCTGTAGCGAGCTCTAAGCTCTCTTCGGTATTGACCCGTACAGAACTTGATTGACAAATGATAATATTATGGCGTCGTCGAGTGCGTCAGATTTCGTAAGGCACTCGAGACACCCCGATTCGTCGGCAGTAATTCTTGTTCTTGGTGGCGGGAAGAACCGTGTGTGCCATTGTTTTGTTGGTGATACGATGGGGGTGAAGGAGCTTCGATGACGGATGGCACCAAAGCCATATCAACGACGTGAAAAATAAGGGAGACGGATTCAAACACACACACATCGTGTCAGACCGGAATTTGAATGGCATTGCTTCGAGAATTCCATAAATTTTGCCGCCCAAGAAGTCGTTCTCGGCTACTACGACATAAAGGGTAGAACAAGAGGATAATGGCCCTTCCCGTTATAAAAATGAAATAGTTGATCCGTTTCATAACTGGACATCCTTTGTTCCTGCCGTTTGTTCACCACCTCTTCTCCCTCTCTAGGTAGAGACGTACAGAGCCTTCTTTTTAATCTATCGCGACGTACCATAGGTAAGCGTAAGTATTGTACAATACCAAACAAGCGATTAAACGTATAGGATATTTTAGCGAATATATGTCTTTCAATATACCACAAATTTGGCGATATTCGGGTTTCGGCTGACAAATACAATAGATATTATTTGATTTTCACTTTGAAGGTTCTGCAAATATATTTTCCTCACAATAACCCATAAAGGCACGCTACACGTTTAACTGTAACCCTGTCCTAAGAAGTGTCCGTGCTCCAAGGTTGACAGGAGAGGATCCAACACTGATCCAACACGTAGTAGAATTACAAGATGGCACATGGACACACATTGAAGCAAGACATCATGTTCTTTTGTGATGTCTGGTTCTTCACCGCTTTCACATAAGTCAAAACCGACCAATAACTTGGACATTGGTGTTACCAGATATTATCCACAATGAGGAGAGAAGACAACAGAGAGAACCGCCTCTGACACCACCTTCCGTTTCCATACCAACAACGCTGAAAAATGAGGACAATCTCCCTAACGATCCTCGGCATCCTTCATTCACCCTCTTGTGCATTTGCTCCGCCAAACCGCGCTGTGTGCAATGCGTCTCCCTCTCCGTTCCTCGTGAGCAAAAATATAGACTCCTCGACTAGATCATCGATTCGTCTTGCAGCAAAGAATGATTTTCCTACGCCGTTGGCAACGGAGGGGGATTGGTCTGCGTATTTGGACGAGGATACGACTGGTTTTGGTGAGTTTTATAGTGGAATAGGGATGGTATCCTTGTCATTACGAGGCACGAATCCTTCATCGCAAATCAACTAAATATAAATGTATCGACGTGTTCGTTGCTGGTGTGACGATGTTCTTTTCTTTGAGAGCGTTGCCTCTCGTGGAGCCAGGGGCTTGTTGGTGGAGAGAGTTGTACAGATGGTTATGTGTTGTGCCAAAAGATCTTTTGCCCAGCTCAAGATCTGCCAAGGCTGAATCGAATAAAATACCTGAAAGACGTTGTTTGTTTCTATTCATGGATCGAGACGTGATTTCTTATTTGTCTGGTCTTAAACTTCCCATTTTTTGTGTTTGTACCAACTTTTTTATTCATCTACCATTCGTTAGTTTACTACTTCAATGGCGTAACTGGCGAAAGTTCATGGACGAAGCCCACCGAGACGTTTCCAGATGTAACATCTGATGCCAAGACCAGTAAAGAAAAGAAGAAAGAAGGCGGTGGAATACTTGGTGCTCTATTCGGCAGTGATAGAAAGAAAAGTGCCGACAGCCCAAGTGGTACAACTCAACAACAATTATTGGACCTCGAAAAGATTGCATCAAACAATGATGACTTTCTCAGCGAATTAGATGATGTCATCGCCGAGGCAGAAGAAGCTATAAAAATTGCTGAAGATTTGGAGAATGAACCTGCCTCGAAAAGAGGAGGTCTCTTTAGTGCTTTTGGTTTCGGGAAGAAAGAAGCCACAGTTGAGAGTCTGATTGCCGACGTAGAAGAACGAACTTCCAAGATCGAAAAAGCTGTCGGAGGAGAGGAGAAGAAGGGGTTATTTTCGTCGTTGAGGTTTGGCGGGAGCAAATCCAATGTAGAGAAAAAGGAAGAAGAAGTAACTACAACGGCGCCACAGCCAGAAGAGAATGTATGGGTGGAAGGCTTGAAAAATCTATTTCAGCGAACGTATGCCTCGTTTAGTCCTCCAAAGCTTAAGACTACACCAGATAAGAAAAAAGTTGTGGCGGTAGAAGAAGAAAATGCTGCATCCGCAGCATCTCAACCAAAGGCAAAAGTATCCGACTCGGACTTCCTCGATGTAATCTGGGGTGCAGAGACTTCGGCTCGCCCAACATTGAACATTGCCGAAATGATGAAGGCGTTTCAAGTCCAGACCCAAGAGACTACTGTTGTAACAGAGCAAGCAGTAGAGGGGGCTAAAGCGCTCTCGCTCGACATGGCAATGCAAGTGAAGCCCCATCCCGAAAAAATTTCGTGGGGTGGAGAGGACGCCGTCTTTTTGAATGGGAGGAACTTTGGTGTCTTTGATGGTGTATCGGGCGCAGAGAAGGTGCGTGGAAAGAAGTTATATTCAGTCAGTTTGGCGGAAAGTATGAAGAAGCAAAGCCTTGCCAATAAATCATCGTGGACCGTCAGTGAAATTACCAACTGCATGAATGAGGCGAAGGAAGTTGCAGATGCGGAGGGCACCGGTGCTTCTACAGCAGTCGTGGCGAGCATAGGACAAGACAATGTATTGAGGGCTTTGAATTTGGGAGATTCTGTTTGTCTCGTGGTCAGAGATGGAGCCGTCGCAGCTCGAACAAGAGAAATCATTCATTACTTTGATTGTCCTTATCAACTGGGTGGGGACTCCCCTGATCGTCCAAAGGATGGGACGACTCTCGAAACAACCATTTACCCCGGTGATATCATAATCGCTGGATCAGATGGCGTCTTCGATAATTTGAGCGATGGTGATATCCTTGATTTGGTATCCGGTAATGCCAACGTGAAATCCAATGTTCTTGCGAAAAAAATTTGCGAGGCTTCACGAGCTGTATCGTTAGATTACGACGCGGTCACTCCCTACTCGAGAGCTGCAAGAGGGCGATCGGGGTATGCGGCGTACCAGTCGGGTAGAGGTGGGAAAGTGGATGATATAAGTTGTGTAGTGGTGAAGGCATCTTAAGTATCGAGCGAGTTAATAAGTAATGGCTTGTTCGATTCTGCGATGACTCAAACAACATTATGATTGGGTAGTCAATGAAATGTAATGGGTGTCTTCAAAAAATAATGGTGTGGTCTATCAAAAATTTGCTTTTATAATGATTTAAGCATCTCACAATTTCATTGTGTACAGGGTTTTAACAAATACAATCATCTCGAGTCCTCCATCATCTTCATGACAAATGTCATAGGAAGCAATAAGTTAGGTTGGTACAATAACAATAGCTCTGGAAGGGGGGTATGGTACATGCTGTGTGTAGAATCCCTCTGATTTGAAGTCAGTCTTGTCCTGCGCCGCGTTTTCTTGTCTCTTCTTTGCGCTGCAAATCTGCCTTACAATAGTACTAATTCCTCTCTACAATACCATCTCCGAATCAAGATCCATCAAAAAGCGTTATGTAAAAATTATGTTAACCACCAACAGACCACAACTGTCCACTACGGTCCACGCTTCACAACAACCATGATTTCATCTTGACCTATCATGACCCATCAAACTTGATGAACAAGACAAAAATGGCATTCTGCATCGCAATCCTTCCAGTTATTCAACTTCTAATTGTTCCAAGAATAACAGCTGCCTTTCAACATCCCTACTCGCGATCCGCCAGCGTGGCCACGTGTGAACACCGGATTCATCGACATCCTCAAACATCAGCTACAAGAATCACGCGAATGCCGATGGTAGACTCAAATCAACTTTCTCCCATCTCGTCATATAAAGTGGGAGACGACGACAAGACGATTCTGACCAAAGAAGTCGCATCCACATCTGCTGTCGGCCCTGCCAAACATGTCAAGCCGACGAATGAGCACAATCCGTCTCCTCTCGCCGGAATCCCGATTGGACCGGTGTTTGGCTCAGTTCCTGGCGAAGAACCAGGTAGTAGCAACCACGAAAAGACCAAGAGGCAACCGGTCGTCATTCGTTACATGTACGAAGGGGGGCACATCGCGCAAGGCCGATTGTGTCATATCTTCCCCTCGGCGGACGACGACTCTTTTGTCATAACCGTCCCTCGGTTAATAGCGACCCTTATCGAAGATGGAGTCGACATGGACACATTTTACGCATGTGCCTACGAGACATCCTCGAGTGATGGGGGGTGGATGCCGCTCGAGAAGGGAGGACGATGGCAGAATCCATTTGATCAATGCGGCGGTTGGAAACATGAGGATTCTGATTCGGGGATTTTCTTTCCACTTGCAATCATGGACGATGGCGACGGTGGAAGTGTCGTTTCGTCTCGCAGGATTGATGTCAAGCTATTTCGACGGCCCAGATTACCCAGTCAAATGGATCAAATCACGATTAACGTATCGAATGAAAATCCCTTCAATCCATCGAATGACCGAACCATGGAACACTCACTGGATGCCCTACAGTGCATATCCTCCTCCGTCCCCGCCGGTAAAGTTCCCATTGAAGGCTATTTTGGCATCGGCATCCTCCAACCCAAAACATCTTCCAACATTGGTACATTACTCCGCTCAGCCTATCAACTGGGCGCCTCCATAGTCTATACCATTGGAGGACGGTACAAACCAAACTCCACCGACACGCTCAATGTTCCTGCGCGTATTCCCTTGGTGGAATTGAACGATTGGAATGCCTTCGTGGAGAGCTCTCCCCGCTCCGCGGTATGGGTGGTGATTGAGATGGGTGGGACGCCGCTGAGTCAGTTTCGGCATCCGCGGAATGCAATTTACATTCTGGGGAGTGAAGATCACGGAGTGCCCAAGTCTGTGTTGCGGGGGTGCAGGGAGGTGGTTTCTTTGGAGGCGGAGGAGTATGGAAGTTATAATGTGGCGGTGGCTGGGAGTATCGTAATGTATGACCGGATGGTCAAGATGAGGAGAGGCGAAAAGAGTGAGAAAGAGACAGAGAGTACGTGTGGAGACGACGAACTTTAAGTTGTGATGACGATTAGTTTATCACGTCCTACTCCCGATATCTTCTGTTTGAGCAAACTTCGACGCCTTGGCCATTCCTTTGGGCGGTGCGAGTACAAGCATCCTTCCAAATATCTAAGACCTCTCCGATACCTTCACTAAGTCCTCCATTCATCACTATCCACTGAAACTCTTGTTTGTCTTCATCAAACGCTCACTTCTCCTGGGAGCATCAATCCTTAGCGTCTCCAACCCGAAACACAAACAACGTACTTCGGGTGATGCAGATGTCCTATCAATGTCCACCGCCCCTTGACTATTAGGAGAGTACACCGACACCGCCGAGGATGGCGTAGTAAAGGCAGCGTGACCACCGTCTCGAATGCGGCAGCAACGACACACGATGACATATTTACCATCCTTGGTGCGTGCCATGGTCTGGTAACGTCCGTGGGCCATGCCAAGATTGAAGTGGGCTGTAGAGGAGGGAGTTCCAACCGAAGGATTCATTGTCGTGAACTGTTGAAATGTAGGTTTTGAGATATGAGCCGCTTTGGGGAGTAGGCAAAGATCAGAAAATGAGATTGCGTCTGCTTTCGCATCCAAGGGTTATGACAAGAACGCCGAATTCGCTTTCTTGTTTGGGAGGTAGGTAAACATGCCTTGTCGCCGTGAGGTATACGTGTTCGAGCGCGCGAGCGAAGCAGTCATGCCCATGGTTGCTGTATCTCTTGGTGATGCAGACCGTGTTTCGATATCATTGCTAGATCCCAAGTACACTAGTGCCGCACGATTTCTTTGGGATGAACGAAATTTTGAGAAATCTTTCATGATTGGCTGTCATTGCTTGAAAACTTTTCTTCGAACAAACAATGTGACCAGTTATGAAATCATGATTGATGACAGCAGTCAAGCTTGTCAGTCGTTTGCGGTATTTTTGTACCAGATTGATGATTGAAAAAAATTAGTCAAGTCGCAGCCTCGGTTCTTTTATTTGGGTTCAAATACTGTTTTTAGTCTTGGGCTGTGGTTGATGTTCACATGAAAATAAAACTCTCGAATGCAATTTCGAAGCAGTATTTTCTCCTATTGATGAACGACGGAGGACCTTTGCACACCTGTCAATTCTGTTAATTAGTGCAATCAAATCTTGGGATGATGTGCTTCTGATGTCGATTCACTGTTCGTTGCACAAGTTGCTGGGGAGCCGAGCCGTCTCTTATTCTGTTGTTTTCTATAAATGAAATACCAAAGTTAACGTTGCATTCTAGAATTACTTTTTGATGCTGCAAGTTCGGCCCTGAAATTATAGCTTACTCCATTCAAATGATGCTTTTACTTAGCAACGAAAAAAGTAAACTGTTGTCACAAATATTAGTGATAGAATCCACAAGTTAACTTGGAGAGGGGTGCATGCCACCTAGAAGTTTAGTTGGAGAACCTGTGGGGACAAAACTCTCCGGTTGCGTTTTAGACGACTTGGTATGTTTACCTGTTGATTTAGGGCTTTTTGCTTTCAATTTGCGTGAGGAAGTTTCCATTTCAAACTCCTTGTCCTGGACAGATTTACCTGCAGCGACATGGAGAATACATGCAAAGACCAATAATTGCAACAGGGAGCACTTCGGGCTCTTGGATTTGGCCTTCAGACTCATGACGAATAATGACGTTCGATAATGACGTTCGCTGGGATTTATTCACACAACGAACAGGAACCTCTCAATATAATATTCCAATGAGAGTCGACCGTATCAGATGCAAGCTCCGCCACTAATAATTGCGGGGGCTGGTTTAATCTCTCCTTTTCTGCCAGGATCTCGATAGTGCCGAAGACAGAATTGCATCGGTGACTTCGATTGCTCACGCTTCTCATCTTCTGCACAGGTCCCAGATACCTCCCAGATGGTACTGCATTGAGAGTGGCGCAGGACAATACGCTCGCTTTCGTCTCTATTGTTGTACCGTGACAACATTTTTTGAGAACCCTGAGAATGATAACCTTGTTCCTGTGTGCGCACCTTTTAGTGAAAACGCCAAAATTTAGGTATACTCAACATTTTGCTTTTTCCTGTTGCATTATTTAGATATGAAGATGTTGGATTGTCAATTCTGTGTGTTCAATGCCCCGTTGTGAGCGGTTGATGATTTTTTTTTGACTGCATTCATATTGATGAGTTGGTCGGGCAATGAACATGAATTGATTAATCTGACCACTAGAATTTGGTGTTGTTGCATAATAATTTCCTCTTTCCTGAATTGCGCTATATGATTTTAGACAAAACTTATCTAGATTGCAGTGTTTCCAGATAGAGATGGCCATGGCACAAAGTCAAAATGCTGATCCTTCAGTGATGTTGTGGTGAAGCTAGGGAAAGCACACAAGATCCAAAACACTTGTTCATGCTTCTATGCTGACAGTGACCTTACCTCCACGCACATTGCAGGTAGTTCTGATCTGAGAACAAATAGACATGGTTTTGCATTCTTAGCTTGTAGTGCATAAAAGTTTACAGTGAAATGGACACAGAGACAAATCAAATTGTATTTCAGTACATGACCGAAAAGATAAACTGATGATCCTTCCTTCTTTATTTACAGTAAAGTGACCCAATGTCAAGGCATTATTCATCACATGGTCCTTTGTGAGAAAAAGACTAAAACTCTTTCTTGTTTTATGGTTAACCAAGTAATGCTGCTTTTGGTGATATGTTAAAGAATACTGCTATGTCAGATCAACAGACCCATTTCACGTCAAAAAGTGTACCATGATGTTGACCTTTACCCACTCCATCAGCAGTGAACAAGTTGGCAGTTATGGAATACACTATCGTGTCACCCACACCAGTTACTGTATCATAGTTATGAACTGCAACATGATCGAGAACTGTTCAGTCATTTAATGAAACACTCTATTATGATATTGCAATCCACCTTCTATTTCTTCCGAGATCTACCTACGGCAGCCTTCATTGTGTTCATCCGATAAATCTGCGGCCCTTTCCCTTGCTCTAAATACTTTTTATGACTCTTTGCAAACAACAGTGGATCTGTTTCCTTTGCGCTACCACTGTTCTTGGATTGTTGACGCATCTTTGGAGTCGATTTGGGAGTTGGTTTGGGAGTATTTGCCACTGAGGCTTCGGCAGCTCTTCTCTCCACAGATGCTATCCACGATCCGACGGAAGGAAGGAGATTCACGCCTACACCAAACACGACAATCCCTAACAACACAACAAAGTAGTTCACCACATGAGCCTCTGCATAATCCTTCACCATGCGAATGTTCCCACTCCCGCTTGAGTTCTGAAACCATTGCTCACATAACCGATACAGCCCAAGGGACAGTATGTTGGGAATGCCGCCGATGCAGAACAAATTGAATGCACAAGCAAATGCCTTTTTGTTCGGCGGAGAAGCGGTGAAAGCCACTTCATAGGCAGTACTAATAGAAAAGATTTCTCCCGCTCCAATCAAGATATAACTGGGGGCTTGCCACAAGACGTTGATCCTATCGCCGGATCGGGCGTACTCAGAATGAATCATTTGTTCAACCAAGAGGGACCATAGAATGGCCAATGCACCTAATGCTGATCCTAGTGCGAATTTGATACCCGTAGCAAGTTTGATATTGCGTCTGGCAAGATAGGGATACACATATGTGCTGACAACGTAACCTGACACAAGAACGGATACAGCGTCGAGAATGTCGAGGTTCGGAGCTTCGATAAAACCGAGGTAGGGCTTCATCACTGCACCTTGAACCATGAATGTCGTCGGGCATTGCGAATATGCTCTGGATATTGTGTGGAATGAATGGTGAATATTTCAGTGAGCATTAACGACAACTCAAGCACCAGTCGTGCAAGATATGAACAAAGATTGCAGGTTGCATCACTTACATATTAAAAGGAACAATGAGCATACAAACCTTTGCGACATCAATAAAGCTTGCTTTGTCCTTCTCGTTCAAATCCTCCGGGATTCCTCTGCTAACTTGCAAATCAGATGCCTCATCTCCGCTTTGGGGGACAACATTCACATATCTATTCGAACCGAAAATGAAAAAAGAGACAGCCACCAACAGGAGAACAAATGGAATAGTATATGCCACCGTGATACTACTGCGAGCAACAACAGGTATGACGATGCATCCTGCCACGGCGCCCACATTGATCACCATGTAAAAGCGAACGTAAAATGATTCAATCATGGATCGCTGCAATACTGGATGATACTGCCGAGCACCAAATACATTGACTACTGACTTGACAATACCTGTCCCAATTGGCCAAAAGAATAGCAGGGACACTTTGTAGGCCTTGACGTTAAACTCTTCCTTGCCCAACCACCAATTAGGCGTTGTGGAACTAGCAATGAGAAACAATCCTGGTAAGTAAAACACCACGGTCCCAAGCAAGATGGTCTTGTAATCACCAAGATAGGAATCGGCCAGCAAACCCCCAACAAATGGAACAGTGTACGCCACTGCAGTCGACAGCGAAACCAAAGATGCAGCCTCCATGGAACTCATGTCGGCATTCCAATTCTCATCGTACGACCCAGTTAAATAATTGGTTTGTGTCATGTACAATCCATAGAACGAGAATCGTTCCAGCAGTTCCAAGATGAGAATGAGGAAAACCGAGTAGTACAGCGGGTTAAGCGGGTAGGTGTAGCTGTTCCCGTCCGCGTCCGTGTGGAGGAGTGGACGTTCGTCGTTGGTGGGGGTGGCGAGGAATTCTTCGGGGAGGAGAGACAGTTGTTCCGGCGTGCTGACGTCTCCGGGAAAAGCGTCGCTCAGAGTGGAGGAGAGCTTGTCAAGTTCGATTTCTTTGTTGGACGACATGGCTGACTGAGTTGTAATCGTATCGATGAACTATTCACAATTGAGGAACACGAGTGAGAAAGATCGGCCCATAAACGATCCACAGAAACAACAGAGCGCCTTACACTTGCTTTCGAACTAGATTGTTTTCCATTACTCATTCGTACTTACAGCAACGACTATACGACCGTTTCCTTTATGAGGCAACTCTTATAACATTTGCCCATTTCACCACATCATCCAACTTCTGATGATTACCGTGTAATTTCGATGAAGCGATTGTTGAGATTGCCTTCCCCGACCGACACGGAGAGGAGAGAAGATGTGAGAGATAGAATCGCCCAAAGCAGCGTCACGACATCACCTCTCGCAGACCTCTCGCCACCATTGTTGAGTGCGGTGCAAGTGCACAACGTTTTGAAAAGGTATGTAATTCGTTCTAAACGTAGGTATGATTATGACTTTTTAAAGAAACGAAAAATAAAATTGCAACCCGCAATGAAACTTGAAAAAATCCCAACATAAAAATATGAAGTTAGAGTTCATTACTCTTCGCCAACTCTTGTTTACTGGGATGTGGCTCGACGATGCCAACTTGGGCATAGAAATGAAAGCATTACAAAGGATTAATGGTGGTAAATGTATGTCCCCGTCCTGCTCAGAAAAATATCATGCTCCCAAAGCTTAACCTCTAGATCCCAACAGTTGAAAAACATTAACGTGGATCAATCACCCCAGAGCGAACAAAATGAAATTCGCCCACAATTACGTTAAAAAATTTCATGAAAAATAAATGATAATATTGCAGACACGATAATTCATTTGTTCCACCAACCAATTCTCCCACGAGAACACTAAGCATGCGTCGTAAAGCACGACACAAAACCCCTGTAATAAAGAAAACTGACCATCGAAGCATCACTACTAAGGCCTCTCGCTCCTCTTCTCGTACATGCTCCTCGATCGACTCGTCAACATATTATAATGCACCTTACACAATTCCCTCTTTTGACTAAACCTCACATCCTCTTCCACAAAATCTCCACAGTTTGGATAAGTGCACAATTGTATCTGATGCCGTAGACACGCTTTTGTAAGTCTGTAACATTTGGACTTGCAATCTCGATATTGGCATCGGTTGGACGGTTTGCTTTTGGACGATTTGCTCCCACCAAGGTCTAGTTTGCGTTTGGACCCGGGTCTTTGAGGTTGCGACGTCAATTGACTCATCCCTAGTAGTGTCTGAGCCGCCACGGGAGATGTGATTTCATTCCCTCTCGGTGGTGCGATGGCGCCGATGCCTACTCCCAGAGCTGCCGTGGCGGCGGCTTGTTTGCTTTCTAACTTTTGGAAGTACTTTTGAGCATGCGTGCGGACCTGGAGGGTGGTACGCGAGGGAATGAGAGAGGCAATTTTGGTGCAATTCTTACCGTGTTGGGCCACTCCTTGGAGGAATTGGTAGTGCTCGGCTTCGGTCCATCGACCGGTGTTGTGGTCCGACTTGTGCTTCTTCTTTTTGGACTGTTTGCTTTTGTTTTTGGGGTATGGTTCGACGACTACTTTGCCCGTAAGGCCGTGTTGATGCATTTGATCCGATAGGTAGTGGTGTTGCTGCTGCTGTGCTTCGACTGGAATTTCGAAGGGGTTCGGCTCATATTGATGCTGTTGTTGCTGCTGCTGCTGCTGCTGTTGTTGCTCATGCTCTTGTGACTGCGGCTGACCCTCCATATGGTTGGTTTCAGGTGCATCTGTGGGGAAATTGACGGGGAAATTAAGGACATCGTTTGTGAATTCATTCAAGGCGTTCTCGACCGCGCCGTTGACGAGTTGTTCGTTACTAGCGTCTTCAAAAGAGTTGGACATTGTGGGCTTGGCTCTTAACGGAAGCAGTCAGTGAAAAGTTGGTGGCAGGGAGCAGCGGCGAGCGGGGCGAGCGGAGCGAACAAGGAAGATCTTCGCCATACGCTGCCATGAAAAAGGGTATTGTATCGTAAATGGAACGTTTTCAGAAGTTCGTAGAAACGGGTGCCATACTACACCATACAATACACCATACAATACACACACCACCACACGAATCGTGACGCGCCCCTCAACAAGCTTTGACGCTCTCTCTCTCAACACTTCAACACGGAGAACAAGCTCTAACGGGCAGCAGGCTTTAAATGACTAGTCACCTTTATATGATAATATATTTCAAATAGTAAAATTGTCTTGTTAATGTCATTTTTTAAAGGTATGTTATCAAAATTCTCGCAGATTCTCGGGGGAGTTGAGGGAAAAGAGCCTCTGTTATGGCAACTAAAATTAAACTGTCAATGGTAGTTGAACTCTGTACTCATAGGTAGTTTAACCTCCACAAAACAAGTGCTATTGTACCTACCTCACATAGTATGAGGATGGGCAAGGGTGAAAGGGGAGTTGATTGGCAGACGAAGGAATAAAAATTAAAACTTTTATAGGTATGTTACCAGTGAGATGTGCCGCAGTTGCATTGATTGTTCTCTAATTAATGAGCCCAACCCTAATTCCATTCAACAGCTTTCTTTCGGAAGAGTAAGCCATTTTCCAAGAGTAAGCCGGTTTAAGCAAAAACGGCTTACTCTTGAGAAAACGGCATACTTTGAAAACAAGTCTGAACAGTAAGCCATTTCAGGCCAAAACAGCTTACTTTCAGAAAACTGCATACTTTCAAGCTTTCTCATAAAAAACTCTTTTGATTCCCATGTCATTAGGCTTGATCTTATCAGAAGACTTACTTTCAAGACTTAGCCATTTTTCTAAAGTGAGCTGTTTTGGATGGAAACGGTTTACTCTTGGAACATGGCTTACTTTGAAGATTAAGCCATTTTGCAAGAGAAAGCCGTTCGGCTTAAACACAAACAAGTTAACTATGGGAATTGGTACATCCTGAGACTCATTCCATTGCTGCATGAGACAAAAAGAAGCTCAACTTATAACCAATGAGGTATGTAGGTACGAGACATTATTGTCCCTGATGATATCATTTGGTACAGCATACGAGAATCAAAAAATTTGACTCTAATTACCTCAGGGCCCACAACTCCGCTCAGTTTTGGTCTAAAGAGATAAAATAATGAATCTAAGAAAAATGCTTTAGAGGGCAAACAAGTTTGACAAAGAAACTTATTTCCCTTAACTCCGGGATATGCGTGCTGGAGTGGGTCCAGTTGAGTCTGAGGCCGAGGACTGACAGACAGGAATTGAACCTATTGCAACTTCCACAGAGATTTGCGTAAGTTAGATATCTCTGTTCGTCATGATGCTCTCCTTTCATTGATGTAGTAAGCAACAGCAACGCACAATCATCCTCTTGTCAGTCATGTTGGTCCGTATCCTTGTTTTCTCCTGAGGTCACGCCTCAGTTTCACGTTGACCCCTGTGTGAGCTTATGCTGATGTTTGTCGGACATCCATTTTGTTTTAGTGTATGCTTCATATTCAAAATTTCAATTAATGACCTGAGCCGTATCGTCGCAAAAAAATATCGCTCGAAAATTATAGGTACATTCAACAGGGGTCGAAGTTTTTATTTTATGAGCTTAATTTGCTCTAATTGTGAGGATAGAAGGGCAGTGGAGCTGCTCTTCCAATCCAAACGATGCAAGCAAAATGTGTGTAGATTCTACACACATTTGGTATGCATTTAGCCTTCCCAAATGAAGGGGCTATGGACTCTGGTGTTCCGGAGTCCATAGAGCAGTGGACTCCTGTGGTGGGAAGTCCTAGCCTTTTGGACCAGGCGGTGAACTCCAATGTTGGGGAGTCCTTGCCTTTTGGATCAGTGGCAGTGGACTTCCTGCCTGGGGAGTCCTGAGAATGCTCCTTTTGTATTTTGTACCAATGGGTACAAAAATTGGCTGATTCTTGGCCTATGTCACTTGCCCCCACGTATGGAGGTATCAGGTAAAAACAGAACAAAAATGCCAAAATATGTTTTAGGTGAAAAAAAGTGTTCCCATGAGAGTAACTATAACAAACTAAAGAGTCTGTTAAATATATTTAACAAGTACGTGTTGTTTGAAGAGGGAGATGCCGTTTTTGAAAACTGACATAATTATTGGTTTACATTTGGTTGTTTAAAAAGGGTGTAACTCTTCGAATATTCAATCTTTCCAATTTTGTTCCGCGTTGAATCCTGATGGTGCCATTCATATGAACTGTTGTGATAGTCCAAGGATCACTTTCATACCTGCTTTCGCCTTTGCGGAGTATACCATCTTTAATAAGAAGTACTTGATCACCAATTTTATAGTCCCAATCATGACGTGAGCGATTTTCTCGTTCTGTGTTTTGGTTTGTTTGGTGTTGCCTATATTCTCCAATTTTGTTCCAGTCGGCCAGGAAGGGAATGTCGAACAACATGTCCCGTCCAAAAATGGCTGCACCTGGGGAGGCTTTTAGTACTGTGTGGTATCTTGAGCAAATGGCCCAAGTAACGTTCATAACGAACGTAACTATGTTGCTTGGCTCTACTGAAGGGGCCATGTCTATTTCAGCTGTACGGAGCATATATGATATCACCTGGTGCACTTGTTCTAGAATAGCATTTGCTTGAGGATTCTTGACACTGGTAGGCTTACTCCTGATCCCATATGATTCACATAGGGCTTTGAAGTGAAGTTTGAATTCGCTTCCATTGTCATAAATTATGTATTGACAACGTGGATACCTACTAAACGAGGTCTTATTCACTAAGTTGCTGATCATTGCTGATGACTTATCAAAGTATGCTAACTTAGGTTCTTCATTGTCCTTTTTGCTCGCCTCAGTGATTACCGGCAGTTCAACTATTCCAAACCAGCTGGAAGCTGGATCAATAATAGTCAGACACATGAAATCAATTACTGTTGCATCTTTACCTTTGATTGTGTATGGGCCGATTAGGTCCACACATAGGAGTTCCCAAGGGTTTGTGATGGCAATCTTAGTAGGGAGTTTCCCATACTTATGCTTATGCCTCTTGTTTACTTGGCATGCATGACAGTTTTTGACATATTTACGGATGGTATTTGCATACCTTTCCAGTACATCGCAGCACGAAGGGTTTCTTTGAGTCTAGTGTGTCCAGGGTGCTGTAGATAGTGGTGGTACCAACTAACTGCATGGTGTTGAAGATCTTTTGGGATGACCATTTTTCCTTCCTTACACAGGAGTTCTGTACTTTCGACCAATTGTGTCGAGTATTGATCTTTCAGCGTCTTCAAGCTGGCATCAAGCTTTTGTGCTTCTGCAATCCCTCATACTGTTAACGGGTAGATTACATCTTCTTCGCTGCGGTTTGCAAATACCAGATTCATTTCCTCTTGGTATGCAGAGGTGTCAATTGCACTCTCTTCTTGCATGGTGTAATGACACCATTATTTTGTAAACGTCATCCAGTGTTCATGCTCACTTGGAATGGGTCCAATGTCTAAGCGAGAGATGGCATCGGCAACAGTGTTATGTATGCCTTTAATGTAAACAATTTTGGGGCCAAATTCCTCGAGGAGCAATCTCCATCGGTAGACACGGTCAGAGGTTAATCCGAGCGCATCCTGGGTCAGATATTTGTGGTCTGTATAGACTTTCAATCTTTGTCCCCACAACATGCCTTTGAATTATTTTAGTGTTTCCACTATGGCTAGTAGTTCAGGTTTGGTCACACTGTATTTCTGTTGCCCTGTGGACACTTTCCTGCTGAAGAACGCAAGTGGCCTATTACCCTGGGTGATAACTGATCCAAGTTGTTTAGAGGAGGCATCAGTGTATATCTCAAATTCCCTTGAATAATCGGGATAGGCTAAGACTACATCCTTGGCAATTGTAGTCTTTACATCATCGAATGCTTTTTGATGCACCGTGTCCCAGTACCATGGACGTTTCTTTGTCTTATTAGCTCTGGTGGCCTTGGTGTGACCACACTCACCTACCGGTGAGGTGAGTGGGGCAAGCATTTCGCTGCATCTTGCCCAAAGATCTCTATAATACTGGACCATGCCCAGGAACTTACGGAGGTCTTTGACATATTTCGGCGGTGAGATCGCGAGAAATGCTTGTACCTTTTTCTGTTGTGGTTTAATCCCTGTACCTGTGAGGGTATACCTAGATACTCAGTTTGTATGGCACAGAAAGACAATTTTCGGGCGTTGATTCGCAAGCCTGCCTTGCGTAGCCTGGTAAGCACCATTTTCAATGTGTCAAGGTGGTCTTCCAGATTTGCCTTTGTGATGCATAACAAATCATCAAGATAAGTTCTTACAAACTCTAAGGCTACCATAAGTGATGATATTTTTGCTTGAAAGATGTCTGGTGAACCTGCGATGCCCATTGGCAAACGGAGGTAAGAATACTTGCCCCATGGGAAAATGAGGGTACATATTTTGGATGAATTGGGGTCCAGTCTAATGGTATAATAACCCATGTTTAAATCTAGGGTTGTAGCATAGGTAAATCCTTCTAGCTCTTGCAGAACTGCACTGATTTTGTGTAGTGGAAATGGCTTTCTAACTTGTCGTTTATTTACCTCCCAAAAATCTGTGAGAAAGCATACAGTTCTGTCTTTCTTTCCAGTGATAAATGATGGTGATGCCTATTCCGATTCAGGCTGAAACTCTACCACTCCCAGTTCACATAGTTGATTTAGTTCTTTGATCGTCATTTCTTTATGCGATTTTGGTACTGGGTATGCCCTACCATGATATGTTTTAGCACCTTCCTTGAGTTCAAAAGACATGGGCTCTGTGTTCCAAACAAACTCGTGTTTTGTCAAAAAGTTTCTCAAAATGTGTGAGTAACTCCAGTAACAAATTTTGGTCTTGGAGACTAAGGTGAGTACAATTGGCGCTAACAATTGATTGGGGGTCTGCCTTTTTATAATTTGCATGTAGGATTTTAACTACCCACTGTGTCGCTTCCTGCGTACTTTGTGGTTCATTTGCTGTACTGTTGTTGACAGCACAGGCGTTATCCAGGTTTGATTTGGTCAGACTATTAACATCTCTCATTGGCAAAATGATTTGGTCCATGGTAATTTCTTTTGTTCGAAAATCTATAACAATTCTGATCTCTTTCATGGTTTTGCATCCAAGAATGAGGTCAAACGCTGGCTTAGTCACTTTCTTCTTATCGTACTCTACTACGTCTGGAGTCACTAAGTAATCCTTACTGATACTCAAAGAATTTCAAGTTAACTTTGCTCCGTCCTTCGGTTAGGAAGCTCCCATTCGTCAAGTAGGGAAAGCGTTTCTCAATTCCTTTTTCATGAAACAGGAGGTCAACATCAGATCCGCTATCAAGTAGGATCTTGATGATCGTGTTACTGGTACAACGCCCTGTAGAGTGTTCAAAGTTCTTACGGGCTGGATATTCAGTCGTTTTGTAATGTGCTTTGGCTACTTGACATAGGCCAATTACCTACTTATTTCGTACTCTTGGGTACTAAATCGAGATACCCAGATAGGGATCAATTCTGGCCTCCCAAGGAAGAGAGGTCCTGAACAAGGGACAAAATCCATATCTTTGTCTGAGAGCCCGTAAGTCAGAGTTTAGGAGTAAGATAGATATTTAAGGTCAGTAGTAGGTGCTTATTTTATAAGTGTAGTCAAGTCTGACATAATAAAGCATACATGTATCGTGAGTATACTTATATGTTGTTGTCGGAAAAGTCATTGTATGTGAAGAGTAGCGTATACCAAAAATAATAATCCCAGATTTTTTAACACCTTGTGAGTTTAATTAGTCTTAAGTCTGTTAGTAACATTTTAATCAACCCTTAACTTAGGTAACATGTATTTCCTATAAATATACTTCAATTGTTATTTGTGTGGGTGCTAGGTGGGTACTCAATTACTTATGTAACATGTATGTGTGGCTGTAATTGGGAAATGAAAGGTCTTGACTTAAGGATCTTATTATCGTGCTATTTTCAAAAAAAGCCTAGTCACGGCCTGTCGGGAAAGTAATTTCCCGACATGATGTAAGTATTGTACCATACATCCCATCACAAGTACATTTCTTGCTGCCCCTCCCAAAAAAATATATATCTAATCATATCCACGATGGACTCTTTCTACCGTCCAAATCAAACCCTAAGATCTCAGCCCCCATAATGAATTTGGCCCCGCTGCTACCATCGCTGTTAAGCTAAGAACAACAAGGATGAGGGGCGCCAAGCGCAAGGTAAGAAAATATGGAGTTCGTTTTTTGCCATGCTTCTTCGTGACTAATTTTTTCAATTAAATTGTTCTGAGCACTGTATCCACGCCACAGTGTATATCTCAGTCAGCAGAATGAATTTGACCCTGCCGCTCTGGTCGATGTTGCTATAACAACAACAAGAACGAGGGGCGCCAAGCGCAAGGTGAGAAAAAATGGAGTTTTGACTTTTTGTGATTCTTCTTGACTAATTTTTTCAATTAAATCGTTTTGCACTGTCCGCGCCATAGTGGATATCTCAGCCACCAGGCTGAATTTGGCACCACCGCTCCCATCGTCAAAAAGACAACAACAGCAAGGAATAGGAGCACCGAGCGCAAAGTAAGAAAACATTGATTTCTATTTTTTACCTTGATTCTTCGCTACTAATTTTTTCAATTAAATTGTTATGACTGTCCGCGCCATAGTGGATATTTCAGCCCCTAGGCTGAATTTGGCACCGCCGCTCCCATTGCCGCAAATCCAACAACAGCAAGGATCAGGAGCGCTGAGCGCAAGGTAAGAAAAAGGATTTCAACTTTTTTACCGCACTTCTTTTCTACTAGTTTTTTTCAATTAAATTGTTTCGCACTTTCCACGCCATAGTGGATATCTCAGCCCCCAGGCTGAATTTGGCACCTCCGCACCCATCGCCGCAATGCCAACAACAGAAAGGAGCAGGAGCGCCGAGTGCAAGGTAAGAAAAAAGGAGTTCGACTTTTTACCATTCATCTTCACAACTGATTTTTCAATTAAATTGTTTGCACTGTTCGTGTCACTGTGGATAACTCAGCCCTCAGGCTGAATTTGGCACCACCACTCCCATTTCCGCAAAGCCAACAACAAAAAGTAACAGGGGTGCCAAGCAAAAGGTAAGAAAGAAATGGAGGTTGACATTTTACAATTCTTCTTCACCAGGGATTTTTTCAATTAAAATCTTTCTGCTATATCCTCTCCACAGCGGATATCTCAGCCCCCAGGCTGAATTTGGCACCTCCCCTCCCATTGCTACAATCCAACAATGAAAAGGAACAGGAATGCGGAGTGCAAGGTGTCATTTGGTTGTCTTTAAATTGTTGTTCATTGATCTATGACACACAATTTTTGGCATTTAGACTACTATTTGTGTAACTTCAGTTTGTAGTGCTCATTGTAATAATTAATACTGCATCAATAACAACATAACAAAACTTAAAGAATCAAAACCATATTTCTAAAAGTTGTTACCACTGATGAACAACAGTAGTGACAAATATAATCTATAGTTTCTGTCTTATGAATTTCATGAGCAACAACACAACATAAGGATTGGTGCTTACAGATAGTCTTCTGTTGTACGTACACAAATCAACTGTCGGTAAATTACTCATAGGTTTTGCCACTAGTACTTACATTGTATAAGTTATTACCTACACAGCTGTGACTTTCTTTCCTTACACTTTTTTTGTAACTCTACTTACGATAAAATATATAGTATTACACACAGCCAGATGGAGTTTCGCGCTCTCAGACATTTGGATCTTTGGCAATAGCATTGCCCCCCTATCAGAACACCCTCAAAGAGAAGGGTAGAAACATACTAGGATTGTCTAGAAACCTACACAAAATCCCATTGTTTCCTGGTTAGGATGAAAGGGATAGCATTGCCCGTCCATCCTCATTTATTCATAGCAATAAGCTCACAATTTAATCAACATCATTAATTTATCACCATGTATCTACAGTTTACTACATAGTAAAAAAATGCATCTTACGGCTTAGGTCACTATCAATTGATAGCCTTCGCGCGACCAAGCAAGTCGTCTGTCCGGCTTTCCACCATGCATTGTCCATCAGGTACTTGTTAACCATGGTAGGTTTGTCTGTCTGTCGTCTGTCGCTCGAGGCCGTACAATACCCTGGGTATGTTAGGCATTGCACAACTTGTATTGTTTGACTCCAAGTGAGTAGCAATCGCCAAAACTGAGCTACGAGTTTATACTCAGCCAGTTGAAGTGAGTTTCACTCACAGGCGGGCACATGTCATTGAGACAAGTTGCCATGAACAATTGCCCTTGACATCAGTGAGGAACAGATCCCACTTGACACATGTATACTCCGCTTTCATTAGCAGAGCCTGCATGTAGCACTTAGTGCACTTGACGTAAAAAAAGACCACTCGTCACATATTATACGCACAAGTAGTGGCACAAAGCTTAATTGCGATATAGCTAGTAATAGCCTTTCAGTGAGTGAGGAGGCAATAAATATAAATGCCTTGGGTTTATTTTTTCCCCGAAAGAGCAATATGTGTATGTTCTATTATGTATAGAAACAAAAACACGATTAGACTAAAAATTAGTCCTTACCCGTGATCACATGCAGATGCAGTGACAACGCGGAGTATTTTAAGTACATAGCCAAATAAAAGGCAGTACAAAGAAAAGATCTTCTAGGGCCTAAATGGATCCCACGAAGTATTCGGAATAGCCTCTAAGGCCTAAAATGCTTGCTCGTGACCCCCAAGAGTTTTTCGTCACTCCAAGGACTCACGATCCCCCAGGAAGTTCTCGTCGCTGAAGTGTTGCATACTCCAAGGATCCAGTTCCCTTGTTTGTTTGCATGGTGCCGGTGGGAGTAGCAAAGAAACACTGCACTGGCGTAGGTTGGATGCGGGACTCAAGGTTTCAAGATTGGCTAAGATAAAACCTCATTGGGAAATGCAATTGCACAGGACTTTGTCCCACGATCGCAGATCAGCCCCATTCACATGGGAGCGAGTCACGGCACAGCACATTTCTGAAATTGTATCGCGACACAGCCCTCGCAATCACAATCTGAACAAAATGACCACATATTGTGTGTCTTGGTCTCATCGGGCGCAGCCCATGAGAGCGAATGACCGACCTAGGAGAGAACACTGTTCTACTCCGCATAAAGGCATAGGAGCCCAACATATTGCTCTATACAGGTCAAACGTCAGCGTGATGCGGAGTAACTTCTCCAAGTCCCTGAACACATGGGGGCGCAAGAAGGACCCATAAATCGACTATGTGTCGAACCCCAGTAATACTCATGGCATAATTCTTGCAAATTTCTGATTTGTGCAAGAATACTGCCTGTTATTTGCGGTTTTCATCTGGAAAACACGCAACTTGTTGATTTCATACTGAATATCAAGCAAAAAGAGAGAAAAGTCCACTAAGCAAAAAGATTAGATTGAGATAATTGCCGAACTGTTGGACCCCAAACTGTCGGGTGCCTATAAAACCCGAACTACCGGGTATCTTTCTCAATAGTGAGACTGCTTCCTCCACTTTCACAAGTAACAGCTATGTAGCTGTGCAAGAAAGAGGACATCCTCTGGTCCGAGGAAAATAGAATTCAGAGCCTAAACAAATGTTTGGAATTATTTAATTTGAAATTAAAGAACTCGTTAGTAAAAGTCTTAATCAGAATTCTACAGTCAAGTTAAAATAACCTGACATTCAAATACCTTGCTAAATGTAAGAATAACACAAAAATGCCAAGAAATTTTCTGGCATGGTTAATTGTTTTCTTGAGAAGCTGAATTCTTCTCCCACATAGAGAAACATACACAAGTGCAATGTCACACTAATTACAAGCAATGGTATAAAAAAGCAACTGGAAATCAAATCATGTTGGGTTTCGAACCCATGACACGTTGTTGCTACAGGAACAGTGAAAGCAAGAAGGACATAGTCCCAAGCTTCCCCCATGTTCCAATGTTAGGAGCATACATATGTTTTCCCTACCCTGCTAGGCTGGTGTCAAACTCTTGGCGCACGCAGGATGGGTTCTTCCTACTTGAAAAGGAAAAGTCACATGTTCTGAGTACATGTTACCAGAGTGACTAAGCCAGCATATGACCTCAGTCTTTAGTGAATACAAGGACTGAGTTATAATTGTTCTAGATTTCCGAGCAATAACAACATAAAATATTATGTGAAGATCAATTTCACCTTGCCAGTGATAATTGATGTAAAACGCCTGTTAAAATCTGTGGACCCAAGTTGAAATAAAAACTGGCAAAAATAGATCAAGCACATAGCTAACCACTTAAGTGCAGCGCTCTTTTGGAGCAAGACTACTCATGATCACAGAGCTAACCACTCTTGTGAATACTCATTTGGAAGTATAGTAGAATAACAGACCTTCCAAGTAGCATCAAAAAAATGACACTTGTTTACACAAAAACTCAACTTCAAACATGTTACTGAGGTTTCTCTCAACAAGAGAAACTGTTTGACCAAGTTTTGGTGTCTTGGAAAAAAGTGCCTGTATACCTCTACTTTTCAGAAGAGGTGGGTTTACAGCCTATAAAAACAGATCACAACCAGTCAAAAAAATCAAGGAAAAAGTGAGGACAATTTACCTTGGTGACTGGAGGGGTTAGTTGACAGCTGACGTCAGAACTGGCTGTACAAGAACAGAACACCCAAATCCAAGAGAAACTACTGTAAAGTGAAAAGTGATTCTGAAAAAGAAGTAAATCAGGACAAAAAGTTAGGAAAATTGTCCAAACTCAAAGAATCATTACAGTACTGTAAAAGTTGATATGCTCAACTCTGTCACTAAATAAGACTTCATGACAAGTCAATAAGTCGTTAGATTGGATACTGACGCATCCAGAACCCATTTTATACCTAGAAAAACAGAGGAAGGTCTTACCTGTTCAGGTCTAGCAGAAACAAGCATGGGTTTTCCATGTGCCTCACAGGCACATTCAATGGAATCAATGATGGCCATGTGGTTCTGAACAGAACTCATTTGGAGTACTCTGATAGTCTCCAAAGGCTAGCCTGGAAGACCACCTTAAACAAAGGTTAGGATGGACTTACCAAGCAGCGAGTACCGGTTTGACTGACAAACTATAACACCTCTGCACAAGGACAACAAGGGCTTAATAACAGACCCAAAGTCTTTTTATGGCAAAAGCACCATGCTTACAAGCAGTTAAACTTGCTAAACATTCACCTATAAAAGAAACTCACCAGTCACTGGGTGGTCCAGTACCAGAGAACCTTAGGCAAGACAACATGCTCGTCTCGTCTCACTCACAACTAGGGTTGTAGAGGAGGAGGTACACTGTCATCAAAAGCCACTAACATGGCCCATGAGACAAGGTACACAATGGAAGACACATGTATGTTAAGCATCACCAACTCAGATTTGGGTGGCTCGCATTCTAGTTCAGTTTACTGAACTTAGAGTGCATAACCACAGAATAAGAGAAATAAATCCTTGACCATGTTAAAACATTATTGGATATTCAAACAAACTGTGTAAAACTAGAAAATGGGCTCACTGCAACTCAATAACTAGTATTTGATTTGTCATCCATACTAAGGGACTCATAGGGTCACCAAAACACCTTGTTCTTTGTTAAGGACAAGGGGATTACCATAGGTAGTGCAACTAATTGTAGTGCAACAAACCATAAAACAAGCCTCAAAATCATATGAGCACAAGAACACAAAGGATCTGCAACCTTTGTTCTTGCAAACCACAGCACAAAGAATTGTGAGTATCCCTCGCGAACAGGGAATATAATCTCACACCAAAAATAAAGTCAAACTATGCGCATCTCTATTGAGAGACATGTAGCACCATGTTGACATGCAGTGCAAGCCAAAAGCAGCTATGCACAGAAATGTAGAAAACATCAAGGAAAATTCACTTCTCCATGATGTTTGCTGTGAAGTCACAATATGGTTTCATACACCATAAGATGATAATCAACCACTGTCTTTCAAAAACACAGAATGGTACGTACATGCAATATGTTGTAATGTCATTACCGCCAACAAAACGAGTTGTACAAGAACAGACCTCACTGGAGGATCCTTGCTACAAAATACAAAAGGATGTCAAAGCAATGACTCCATACTCTAAACAGAAAAAAAGACATAGACGTTGATGTTTGAACCTTCCAATGATTCTAGTCAATCCATTAAATTGACTTGACATTGTTCACTTGCCGGTAGTTGACCCTTATGGGCAACTATTCCCATGGATACATACGGGTAATATAGTAACTAGAAGGACAAATTCTCACATCAAGGATGCATAAAAAAGTAACAGAATATCTGTACTATTAGCACCTTCGTAAATAGACCTGGTTCAATATCCACATTGTGCGCTCATGGTACAATTAAGGTGTAGTTTCTACACTGCACTTTCGGACCAAATGTATGTCACTTGGATTCCAAGTGTAAATCAACCAGAGTCTTCAACAATTAAAAATCTAAAAAGTGAATAGTTATCTAGAGATCAAGTAGATTCTTGACCTGCCAACAAACCATGGTCTGATCAGCAGCTTCTAGTGGCACAATGTTTTCCTAAACAAACATTCAGATGCTGTTCACTCATACCTACTATGCAGTGCCTATCGCCTAAATGTAGGTAGCATTCATAAGATAGAATTGTTGTTCGGCAATCCACTTTTGCACACACATATAAAATCATAGGAGATACCAGACAACACGAGACCGACCCTACTTGATCCTCATCAAAGTTAGGTCACATGGTCCGTGAAAGTACTGTTTAGTATAAAAGGTCATTTACCCCGCAAATATTCCGTCTGTACAACAGTGATAATTGGACTATCACAAAAGTTATACGATAAGACAATCAGGGTTTCACGCGGAAGTAAGTCATAATACTTGGCTTAGGAGGGTATAAACACACCAGCTTTATCATAAGCCAAAAAAATCTCCCTCTCCACAAAGAACTTACACTTCATATAGTACAACAATGTGTATGTACAAAAGGCAGCTTGCACATTTTTACCTCAACCAAGAGGTTTTTTCTGCAAGTTTGGCTCATAATAGGATTTTTTTCCTCACAGAGGTTTTACTTTTCCGCGAAGCCACACTAATTGTCCAATTGTGGGGGCGAGTGACATAAGCCAATTACCTACTTATTTAGTACTCTTGGGTACTAAATCAAGATACCCAGATAGTGATCAATTCTGGCCTCCCAAGGAAGAGAGGTCCTGAAAAGGGACAAAATCCATTTCTTTGGATCTTTGGCAATAACATTGCCCCCTATCAGAACACCCTCAAAGAGAAAGGTAGAAACATACTAGGATTGTCTAGAAACCTACACAAAATCCCATTGTTTCCTGGTTAGGATGAAAGGGATAGCATTGCCCTTCCATCCTCATTTATTCATAGCAATAAGCTCACAATTTAATCAACATCATTAATTTATCACCATGTATCTACAGTTTACTACATAGTAAAAAAATGCATCTTACGGCTTAGGTCACTACTACAGCAGTGACCCGTCCTTCTTTACCTGTCAAAGGGGGGTTCACACTATTGGAAAGGTCACCTGACAGTTCAGGGTCCAACAATTCGGAAATTGTTTCACTCTGTGTTGGTTCAACTGCAAGATTTCCTAGGTCTTGTGTTGGATTCAAACTGACATTGTTTGAATAAGAAAATGATGTGTTGGCACATGGAGAAGTTTAATCGGACTAAGATAGGTGTTGATCATGTCATTACAGTCAAGTTTACTACACAATTTCTTAGTACTCCCCAACCCATCATCTCAGGATGAGTCTGAATCATTACTTTCACTCATGTCATGATGCTTACGCTTCTTCTTGCTGATAGCGCATTTCATTTTCTTGTTGGACTTGGCAAGTTTGTTGATTTTAGCAGATAGCTGGGCATAGCTACTTCCTCCTCGAGCAGGTCTCTCTTGTCCACGAGAGGCTCCATTTGGTCTTTTTCCCTTGAAGCTAGGCTTTGGGGTTGCATTGGATTCATACTTCCGGCAATCCGGAGTGTTGTGGGTGGTATGTGCACCCCCAAGTTTCTTACAGAGAGAGCAGTACTTCTCTATGCGATGTTTCTTTGGAATCCGGTCACTAAAAGAGACTATCTTCTTTTTAGTTGAGTCGCTAGACTTGGCTGCATTTTTGGGTCCTTCTCCAACCTTTTCGGTGGGTTAGGCCTTTTCAATGCGTTCAAGGACTTCTAGAACTTCCCTGACACTCTGTGGTACCAAAGCTCCACTGAGCTCATATTGGTCCTGCCAGTTCGTAGGAACCATCCTGAGGATGTCAGTGGCCGCAGTCAGCTTTTTCTCAGCCTTCTTGTCTGCCTTGCATGTTTCGTCGAAATCGGTGTCTAGGCCTCTCTGGGAAATAATCTCCAGTGAGGTCTGAACATGGTTCAGGAACTGTTCCGGACTTCCCTCATCGAAGACGGCGACGGACAAGGTCATCTTGTTGGAGACCTTGATTTTATTAACCACCTTGGTGGTGTCCATGGCAGTAGGAATATAGGAGATGGGTGGCTTGGACCTCCAAGATCTCCTCTCACACTCCTGCGGCTTGAGGCCTTCTGGGATCAACTTACTCGACGACATCCTCTCAATTGCCTCTCCAAGGGGGGTCATATAAAACAAGGCCTTGAAAAAGGTCTTGGGTGCCCTGTGAAGGTTAGTTCAAACATGAAATTTTTTTATTTATTTATAATTTTTCTTCTTTGACTTTTAATTCTTGAAAGTCTTGCTTCCAACTATGTCGCGAGAGTTCTCAATCACGAAATTAATCCGACTCGTAGGACTCCCCGATCGCCAAAGTTAATTGCTCGAAGTTTATCGCTATCTCACCAATCCGGGGATTGGAGAACTTGTCAATTGCAAAACCGAAGGAATTCGTTGATCACAAGTAGGATATTGGAGAGATCAACGCTCGCGCAAACAACTGATATGCTCTTAGCCTTCTCAAAAGAGGGGGTCATGGACTCTGGTGTTTTGGAGTCCGTAGAGCAGTGGACTCCTGTGGTGGGGAGTCCTAGCCTTTTGGACCAGGGCGGTGGACTCCAATGTTGGGGAGTCCTTGCCTTTTGGATCAGGGGCAGCGGACTTCCTGCCTGGGGAATCCTGAGAATGCTCCTTTTGTATTTTGTACCAATGGGTACAAAAATGGGCTCTATGTCAATTATGCACAACATGTTGAAGTGCTCATCCTGTCTTTTGTGATCAAGTTTAGCTTGGCTTCTTCCCCTTGACTGCTATTATTTTCTCATGCCGTTTCCAGTGTTGGATAGCTTCTCCCACTTGTGTCATTTGTTGTATATAGTTACAAAAATAACATGCAACATGGATCTCCCTCTTATTATCGGATTGAGTAGGCATTA
>JABMIG010000208.1:173703-275239 GCA_013187285.1 Cyclotella cryptica
ATCAGCTACGTCATACGAGAGTGTGCAAAACGCAACTACGTCGCGTCAGCCACGAGAACTAGCGCACGTCAGCGGTACCCCTAGGAGCTTTTTTAAGGCCCTATTCATCAGTACACGCCTAGGTGACGCACTTAAGAGAATGAGCACCTCAAAGGCAGTCCCTGATGGACTTAAAAGCCAAGAGTGTGAGAGGAACCCGGGACGGAATAAGCCGCCCGTTCCATACATACCCGAAAGGGATGTAGTTCAAGATGCTTTGGCAGTAGATACTACAGCCAGCACGATGAAGCTCACCCTACCTGGTAAGGTAGAGCTGAGGGTATCCGTATGGTCAAACGGTACCCCTGAGCAATTCCTGATGCATGTCCAAGCAGCCCTGGATGCCGTGAGGCAGAAGGGCCTTGATACGGCATATGATAAGGTCTGCAAGGACCAGAAGGATTGCATCAAGAAGGCAACCAAGGCCGAAGAAGCTTTTAAAAGTTACTCGGGATCGGATGCGAATCCTCCCGAAGAGAAGGCTTATGAAAAGGCCCTAGAAGCCGCAAAGAAAGCTGACGAGGCTGTTATGTCCGTCATCAATCAAGTGTTCAGCCTCTACTCCAACCTACTGACGGAGGAAGCAAGGCGACCCTGGAAGAAGATCGTGAGTGAACAAATTGACTGTTCTCCATGGACGGATATCTACGGGAAGAACATCCCGAGAAGCGTGAGCAGTCTTGGGGGTCATTCATGGAATGCGTCAGCTTCCATTTGTTGACCGTGTTCGTAATGGCGCTGCTGAGACCCAGCGCTTCTACATAAGTAACGGGTTGAAGAAGCCCAACAGGGTTCCGATTCGCCAGTTCATCAGCCGCATCCAGCAGCTGAATGGCTACTTGGACTTATTGCCCTGTCTTTACTACTCCAACCGTGCCACCAAGCTCACCACTGCGGTGAAGCCGTTCGATGACCCGGACCTAGCTAGTCACATATTACGCATGGTCCCAAGGAATTGGCAAGACCAATACGAACTCAGTGGGGCATCGGTACCCCAGAGCGTTCGGAAGCTTCTAGAAGCACTCGAACGCATCGAGAAGGCTTATCCAACCGACAAGGATCGTGATGGGCCTAAAAGCTCTGCGAAGTCTGGCGACTCCTCCAAGCAGAAGATGGTTACGTTTAAGGATCGTATCCGCGTAAGCGACCACAAATGCGAAGCACTGTATATTGTGCAAGAAACATGGGGGCGCGCACACGACCCATAATACGCAAGACTGCCGCAAGTATGCGAAGGATGGTTCCTTCAAAAGGAATTCACAGGAAGAAAGCCCGTGGGCCTTCGCATTCTAGTGAGGCTTCTCCTCGCACCAATAGTGCCTATGCGCAGTTGTCTGCGAAGATCGAGAAACTTGAGAAATCTAACAAGAAACTCAAGCGTTCGCAGAAGAAACGCAAGCGCCGTCACGAAAGTGACAGCGATGACTCCGACTCGTCCTGAATGGATGGGTGCGGTAGTACCGGGGAATTAACTAAATGTTGTAAGAAACTAAGAAGTAATAAACAACCAAGTGATACTTACCCCAGTCCGAGTAAAACTACCGTAGACTCAAATTCAAATATTAATTCGAATAAAGAGTTTATAACAGATTTAAAAATCTTAATAAGATACCGAAACATTCAATTTTAAATAATCGAATTGTTTATAATACTACGACGAATCAAGATCAAAAAAATCTTGTAGCAAAAGTCGAAACCAACACACAGAGTGAGATAACTGCCGAATTGTCGGACCCCGAACTGTCGGGTGCCCTTCTCAATAGTGTGAACACTTCTTTCAAAAGTCAAACAGGAGGAAGAGTCACAGCTGTAGTTGCCAAAGTATGGCACACCTTAGCAACTGAAAATCAACTTCCACAGAGACACGAACACTCGAGGAAGAGTTGCACTAGTAACAAAGTCCTTAAAGTTCTACTTGACAGTGGATCTGATGGTGACTTGATGTTCCATGAAAAGGAGCATCCATGCATTTCCCCTACTTGGCTAGGCAGGTGCCAAATTCTTGGCACACGTCGAATGGGGACTTCCTAACCAAAGGAAGGAGTGAAGTTAATCTTCGATTTTTGATTATTCCAACAGCAAGGAGTATCTGGTGAAACCAGACGTTGTGGAATATGATAAGAAGAAGATGGCCAAGCCAATGTATGACCTCATTCTTGGTTGTAATACCATGAAAGAGTTAGGAATTGTTCTAGATTTTCGAACAAAAGAAATAACAATTGATGACGTCATTTTGCCGATGAGGGACATCAATAGTCTGACTAAGTCAACAATGGACAAAGCCTGGGCTGTTAACAACAGCATGGCTCATGAACCCAGCAGTACGCAAGATGCGACTCAGCGAGTGGTACATATCCTAGACGCTAAATATGAAAAAGCAGACCTCCAATCAGTTGTTAGCACCAACTGTACTCACCTTAGTCTCCAAGACCAAAACAAGTTACTAGAGTTACTCACAGAATTTGAGGAACTTTTGATGGAACACTAGGTGATTGGAACACAGACCCTGTCTCCCTACAATTAAAGGAAGGCGTGAAGCCATATCATGGCCGACCATTCCCAGTGCCAAAAGTTCACAAGGAGACCATAATCAAAGAATTGAACAGGCTCTGTGAATTGGGGGTATTAGAGTTTCAGCCCGCATCAGAATGGGCGTCACCCACATTCATAATACCAAAAAAAGATAACACCGTACGTTTTATCTCAGATTTTAGGGAGGTAAATAAACGACTAGTTAGGAAGCCGTTTCCATTACCTAAAATCAGTACAGTGTTGCAAGAGTTAGAAGGTTTCACTTTTGCTACAGCCCTTGATTTAAACATGGGTTACTACACCATAAGATTGGATCCTGATGCATCCAAAATCTGCACCATCATCTTCCCATGGGGGAAGTATTCTTATCTTAGATTACCGATGGGTATTGCAGGTTCTCCAGACATTTTTCAGGCAAAGATGTCAGAGTTAATGGTTGCCTTAGAGTTCGTGAGAACTTATCTGGATGATTTGCTTTGCATCACCAGGGCAAGTCTGGATGACCACCTAGATCATTTAAGGTTGGTACTTACCAGACTGCGAGACGCGGGCTTGAGAGTCAATGCCCCCAAATCGAAATTTTGTGCTGTAGAAACAGAATACCTAGGGTATATCTTAACAAGGACTGGCATCAAGCCACAACCAAACAAAGTACAAGCGATACCGCAATTACGCCACCAAAACAAGTCAAAGACCTCCGTAGGTTCCTGGGCATGGTCCAGTACTATCGAGATCTTTGGGCAAGACGTAGTGAAATGCTTGCCCCACTCACCTCACTTGTAGGGGAGTGTGGTCATACCAAAGTCACCAAAGCCAAGAAGACTAAGAAGCGACCTTGGTATTGGGATGAGGTACATCAAATAGCATTTGATAACGTAAAAGCTGCTATCGCTAAAGATGTAGTTTTAGCCTACCCTGATTTTTCAAAGCCATTTGAAATATTTACTGATGCCTCGTCTAAACAACTCGGTTCAGTGATAACTCAAGGTAATAGGCCTCTTGCGTTCTTCAGTAGGAAGTTGTCTGAGACGCAACAAAGATACAGTGTGACCGAAATTGAACTACTGGCCATAGTGGAAACACTAAAAGAGTTCAAAGGTATACTGTGGGGACAACAAATAAAGGTCTTTACAGATCATAAAAACCTAATCCAAGATGCCCTTGGATTAACCTCAGACCGAGTATACCGATGGAGGTTACTCCTAGAGGAGTATGGTCCCGAAATCGTGCACATAAAAGGCATCCATAACACTGTTGCTGACGCCATCTCCAGGTTAGACTCCGGTCCGATCAAGGATGACAACGCCAATTGGATGACGTTCACGAAATGCTGGTGTCATTACACTGAGCATGCTTCAAGTGCTAACAGCACTTCTACTCACCAAGATAGTATCAATCTGGTGTTTGCAAATCGCAGCAACGAAGATGCAATTTACCCATTAACAGTGAAGGAAATTGCACAAGCCCAGGCGACAGATGCAACTTTAGAAAGGCTTAGTAGACATGACAAGTATACCACTCAATTAGTAGAGGATACACATTTGTTGTGTAAGGATGGCAAGATGGTCATTCCCACATCCCTTCAAAGTCGAGCAGTTAGCTGGTACCACCACTACTTGCAGCATCCTGGACACACACGTCTTGAAGAGACGTTACATGCAGCGATGTATTGGAAAGGTATGCGAAATACCATCCGATCACATGTCAAAAACTGTCGTATATGTCAAATCAACAAACGACGCAAGCATAAGTATGGGAAACTCCCTACTAAGCTAGTCATCACAAACCCTTGGGAGGCATTATGTGTGGACCTTATTGGACCATATACCCTCAAAGGTAAAGATGGGACAGAAATTGACTTTATGTGTCTTACTATGATCGATCCAGCTTCCAGTTGGTTTGAAGTAGTAGAACTGCCGGTAACCACAGATGCGGTTACTCCCACGGATAACAAGGGGCAAAAAGGCAATAAGACTCATACCGAACCTAAATTACCATACTTTGATAAATCATCTGCAATGATAAGTAATTTAGTGAATAAGACCTGGTTTAGCCGTTATCCACGTTGTCAATACATCATTTATGACAATGGAAGCGAATTTAAACTTCACTTCGAAGCCCTTTGTGAATCATATGGGATCAAGCGTAAGCCAACCAGTGTCAAGAACCCACAAGCGAATGCAATACTGGAGCGGGTGCATCAGGTAATTACCTCAATGCTCCGCACTACTGAACTAGACATGGCCGACACCCAACACAGACTCTTTAGTTTGTGCATAAAGAGACATGGGTTAAAAAATTTTCCTTCAAAGGTTTTTTCCCCCTCTTTTTCTCACCTCATACTCCATTCGTGGGGGCGAGTGACATAGGCCAAGAACCTACCTCAATTAGTACCCTCATTGGTACCCTTATTAGTACCAATATGGACTAATTCGAAAATACCCAGATAGGGATTAGTTTTGAACAAAGGAACAAAGATCCACATCTTTGGATCTTCAGAGCAGCACTGCCCAAAGATCCATATCTTTGGATGGCACTGCCCCCTGTCAGAACGCCCTCAAAGAGAAGGGTAGAAACATACCAGATTGGTGTAGAAACCTACACAAAATCACATTGTTTCGCTTTTAGGATGAAAGGGATTGCATTGCCCTTCCATCCACATTTGTTAATTGTAATTCATAAACAATAAGCTCACAATTTACTTTCATCAACAAATCTATATCACCTTTATCTACATAATAGGTATTTAGTATTTTTTATCTCCAAACGGCTTAGGTCAGTACACCAATACGCAAAATTAACCATGTTGGCTGACAAAAGGAACTCAGAGAACCTATTTACCAAAGAATCAAAGGTCTCTGATCATCTTGAATAAAATGAAGAAGATCATGTAATTCAATCTGAAAAATTGAAGAATGATGTGGGGATCACTCCAATGAGGAATCTAGGAAAGCTTGCAGCTTCCACCGTCTGGAAAACTATCGCAAAACCCATAATTAGGAATGTCCCCTGGAGCCGATCGCAATTTCTGCAGGGTGATTCTGAGTACTGAATGCAATTTGCTTTTTCAGTAACTAACCTTGTCACATCAAAAACCTTATGTCTAAGTGGGTCTGATGTGGATATTGAAAACAACAGAGACCAAAATAATGAAGAGAATGATGGCCTTACCAAAAAAGAAAGCTATTGAGACCAAAGTAAAAATGAGAAAGATGACAATGATGAGCGTGCAAACGATAGCTTGCATTGGGAACACTCCAGCCAAGAATATCATAAAATGAATGATGTGATGGAAACCAATTATGAAGCCAAAGAGTTTGGCAAAAGTAGAGATGGCAATGAATCTACTCACCCAATCAGCGAGCAGCAAGACATAAATAAGCCCGAGAATGCAAAGAAGAAGTTATGTCATGCGAGTTATGTTGACTCAGTAAAAGCTAATGAGTTGGAGAATGAATATGATCTTCATGAGATAGCTCCCAATAGCAAGCATCAGGAACATGATGAAAGGAAGAGTTTGGTTAAGAGCGAGTTTCAAGATGACAACTCCAAAAAATGTTGCAAACAGGCAATAGGCAAAGAATGTCGTGAAAAAATCAGTTTGATGGAAGATGAGTGTGAAGCACAGGATGCGTAAATGCTGGCATCGATGAGTCTACTTACCCAGGCAGCGAGAAAAAATACCCACAGCCCAAGAATGAGGCCAAACAGTTGTCTTGTCCAAGAGATGCAATCGCTTTGAACTATGATAACTTGGAGAATGTCCCACTAGTCTTGTGCACAAGCCCTTTGTTGACTCCTTTAGATTTTAGAATGAAATCTGAAATGACAGCAGACAATGCAAGAAGAGTTGTCAAGGACATGAGTAGCTGTGAGGTCGACCGAACGAAAATGGATGTCACAAAATTTGCCCAATCGGCTATTTTAGGGAATTCAACTGCAGGATTTCACCCAGAAAGCATTTCCACAAAATACCACAAAAATGGTCGGAAACATTGAAAGATTGTCAATCATACCATACAAGCACCCATCATCACAGGGGAAGCAGTCATCACAGATTAACCAAATGCAAAGACTGAGAATCACGAAGGTACTACGGCAGCTTTGCAGGTGAGCAATCTTCACTGTGCTTGATCAGTGAAGAAAGGAAGCAATCCTTAGCAGGTTCGAAAATTGGGTTGGATCTTGTCAACCATCCTGCAGAAGATGACATGCGGCAGAAACACAAACAATACAAGGCCATTTGCCACATCCAATCAAACTGAGAAATGGAGGAATGAAAAGAAAACGAGTCTCTTGATGGTTGATGAAAACTTTAATGGTAGAACGCTGAAACTGATGAATGCACAACCACCATTCCCATGAGCAAGACCACATCCCACACTGCCTGCAAAGAATGTTCGGGGGTAAATTTTGAAGCATCTTCACAAATATCAAGGAAACCATCTGATTGCCAAGTAGCATCATCAGACCATGCAAAGGAGCACGCAGTGAAACTGGAAGAAAACTTGCAGCTATTGGGAGCAACCGCTTTCAGCAAAGAGCCAACCATTATCAATTTCTCCGCATCTCAGAAAAAGAAACCGAAACTTAAGTGGGCTCAGGCCAAAGATCGAATTATCTTTGATACTGTTACCACATCTGCAAATGTTCCATTCACAGATTGGACTGACTTGGTGCAACTATTACCTGGAAAAAATGCATAGCAAGTTCACAATAGATGGAACAAACAGCTTGACCCGAAAATCAACCGCTCCCTATTCTCACTAGAGGACGATATATGTTAATGGAACGGATACAATGCCTTTGGTATTCAATGGTGGAAAATTAGTCTCGAACATTTTGATTCAACACAATCAAGTGCCCAACTTCTCCATTGCTAGAAGCATACTTTGTTTAATGAGTTGGTAAACTGAGAGTTTGGACCAGATGCATATGAAAATTGCAATAGAAAAGGCGTAATTAGTGCCGTGGCTTTATATTGTGGCACCAGTGTACTAGAAGGGACTGATGAATCGTCTATCCCACCCAGTAAACCCTTCCTTGAGAACACTGGACCTTTGACACATTCTCACAGCAAACATCACTATGCTAGGTACGTCCCCTTCTCGTTCATGGACAACTTACATTTGCTGGAGGCCTACAACATCTTGGAATGCAATGGGCAAGAATCAATGTTGATCACTTCAGCTCAACCTGGGCATGGTACCAACTTAAGTATCAGATGCAGTGTTTGTCATATGAGGCATTTATAAGGAGCCAATTCCCATCAGATGTATTCAAATATGGGCACAGACAGGAAGGTATGGGTTATGTTTAGTGTGTTATAGCTGATGTGATCAAGACCACACTGTGCTGTTTCGGAAGAAGAAGTGTTGAGATGGTAGAACATTCTAAGCATGAACACCACCAAACTGATCTGTCTATCCAGCGTGAATCCCAAAAGCCCATTGATTGGGACAGCAATAGTGGTGTGAATCTTTCTGCAAAGGTCAAGTGCAAGTTAGATCCTGTTGGTGATCGCAGCAGCCATCCAAAGAAGACTGACAAAGGGAACTCACAAACGACCTTCCACAAAGCATACCACACAAAACTGAAAAGTTTAAAGGAGATAAAAAGAAAAGCAACCCCGAAAATAACACATACCCTCAAGCCGAGCACAATCAGAGAGTTAAAGGTGGAAAAAAGTTGGCTTGGACCAAGGCTAAACATAGTTTTACCTTTGAAGAAGTCAGAGAGACAGTGCCATTATTAAATCTGTAGCCAATATCTGTAACACCCAATTCAAGTTGCACATTGGGGACTTGATAAGGATATATGTTGATGATGGCAACGATGATGAGTACACTGTTCTTGGAGTTGTATTTAACTTCAATGTCACAACTGGCAGATACAGGATCCATTATTGCAGTTCAACTTCTGAAGTGTTAGCCAAACATGAATTACAAGAAAAAGTGCTCTTAACTGTCCCAAAAATTGATGATGACAAGAAGGCAGAGTGGTCTACCCCACTGCACATTGTGTTTGGGAAGGCAAATTTAGTGAAACGGATAGCAGATGATTCATTGGATCGACTTGGCAGGGATATCCTCCATCATAATGCCTCATTTTACCATCTCTTGAAGCTTTAGTGGTGTTCTGCTCAGCTTCAAAACAAGGACATATCCAATCAGAGAAGCTTTTCTGCCAGCTGTTTATCAAAAAGTTTGGAGAAGATAGAACTGCCGGTGAGCATTTTAGACATTTGACATAGAAGGATCATTGCTTGATGGTCTCATGTTTTAGGAAGGGGTTCAATAAGAAAAGTGGTTTGCAATAAAAAATGACGTGCACGAGGCACGTGTTTGCCTATAACAGTTGGAGTTTTGCCACAAACAACAGAAGAATCAGCAATTTTCTACGACAATCCGCAATTTGATACAGCAGATAGAGACATATCACATGGATACTTTGACATGCTGATTCTTCATAATTTACCCGAGCCTCCAAATGCAACAGAATGGGAAGCTTCACTAATATTTCATTGGGATTTCAACAGTGTGAAGATATTCAGCTTTTTTGACGATTTGAACTCGTCAGACTTTTTGGATTGAGATCGTTTTGTGTCATTGGGAGATGACAATGGAGATCAGGTGTTTTCATTACTCCTCAGTCCTCCTGAACTTATTCTAATCCACGATCTCCGTGACAAAACAAGGTGTTGTTTCATTGGTTGTGTATCAGGTCGTGTTGGTGCCCTTTTTGCAAAACTGACTGAGGATTGTCTGAGCTATACCATTGTATTATCCTCTAGGCACGCTCACAGCTACGACATTACGTGTCTTGCAATCATCAATTGTAGGTCAAAGCTGGCCAAGTACCGGCCTGTTCAATTTTCTGCTTGTTGCAGAGAGAAAGTTTATTACTATCCTCACGCATTGGAAGAAAATCATGGAATGGAATCAGAGCTGGCATTCTTGAGCCCGTTGAGATTCATTTGGATAGCACCAACAATTCGAATGTTCTATGTATTGGAGACTGCTCTGGGCTCTGGGACAATAAGTCTTTGGTCAATGAAGAAAGATGCTATTATCAATGGGCCAAGGCCAGCACCTAATAACATTTTTCCCGCATTGGTACTTTCAAAGGAGGTCGAGGTAACCACCCTGTTACTGCTGCCAAGATCATACTAGGTGATATCACAGTTACTGGGAATACAAATGGAGATCTTTGCTTTTGGAAATTCGAGTGAACTCATTTGCCAAAAAGAGGACTGTATCCTCTATTGAACTTACAAAGGTACCATCATCATCATGGTGCGCACACCAGTGCTGTTGAAGTCTGTATGAATGTTGGCGATGTGTGACATACGCAAAGAATCTGCCTTATTTAGTGCCCCTAGGTACTAAAAATTAAAAGAATATTTTGCCTAACATAAAAAGGTAAAATACAAAGTGGCAAGGACTCCCCAGTACAAGGGCGCCATTGCTCCTGATCCAAGAGGCATGGACTCCCCAAGACAGAAGTCCATAGTTCTACTCCCAGAGGCATGGACTCCCCAACACAGAAGTCCATAGCCCCAAGCAAGGGAACACGCTTGAGAAGGGTATAAACCTACCAACATTGTGTAGAACCTACACAATGTTCATTTTAAATGAAATGGATGGAATAACAGTTCCACTGACCCTACCATCCTCACAATTGTACCAAAATAAGCTCATAAAAATAATTCTTTGACCCCTGCCAAAACTACCAATAAAAATCCCGCTTAATATTTTTTGCCACGAACAGCTCAGGTCAATGTGATGTTGAGGTCTGGTGGAAATGATGGTAAGTTACCTGAATGGGATTTAAATTCTTTGTCAAAAATTGGGACTTTGCAATGCCATCCGAGCAAGAAAAATTCGATCCCAAGAGGGAGGGGCATGCGGGTTGTGAATAGTTGTGTGATAAGTGCAATATTGCCAGCTACAAGAGAAACAGGGTTAATTTGTTTATGCGGAGATGGCGTTTTGGTATATTGGACGTTTGGCACCTAAGCTTTCATGTCTACATTATCCTCTGTGATATATTATTGAAGTCGACAGCTAAATGAAAGAGGAGGGCTTATCTATCTACCCTTTAAAGCTGTAACAAAGCAAAACAATAATTCTGCTGAATGATATGAGAGGAACTGTCAAAAGGACACAATGTTGTTGAGTGCTCAAATAATGTGAAAACAGTAATTATATCAACAGGTGGAAATGGGTTTGGGAGGCTAAGAACGTGTGGCGTGGAGTTTCATAGGAGTTTCATTATGGTCTATTCTTGCATCTGTTTCCCTTGACATGATGGTATGCAGCGTATGGGATAGCAATGCTCATAATGATAAATATATCATGTTTCTTTGGAGAATTGGCTTGAATTGCGACCATCGCAGCGAGTTGCTCGATAGGGCCATGGTCAATTAGGGTTACCAGCAGAGATGAAGGGCAGACGAATGAGTGAGACATAGAGGGGCTGGAGATAAGAATATGGAATTCCAAATGGTTTGACTACTTATGTCACAAGCAGTGCAACGACCCATGTGAGTGAATCCAGCACAGAACACTGCATCAAATTTGATGGCTAAGGCTGGGCTAGTTGACCTTGATGCTGATAGATTTATTTACACACCCGAACAGCAGAATCTCGTGGAATGCGAGCAATTCCACCAATTCAGTCTTCTGTGCAATGCTGCTATTTTTAGGAGGCAGTGGGAACTTTTGAGTTGCTTACCAAGAAACAATAAATGAAAGATGCAAGTTTCGGTTTAGAAACGAATAAAGTAAGGCAAATAGCGCCAGTAAGTTTGAGGGAGCATAATGGAGCTCAGTTCAATTGATAATACAAACATTTAACTGCTCGTAACAATCAAATAGAAATACATGCTTGGTGACAAATCAGGCAGTTCAACACTTTTATGTGATGACCTTCTGTGAGGAGTTCAAACCATTTGTGCAAAAGTCAGTAAGTTCCTTGTTTCTTGGTGTAAGACGTGGCATTGCTTTCTTTGTCGTCATTTTACCCCGATTCTACTCCTTTGATGTACAACTACAAAATACATGTTCTTTCAAGACAAAACCCTCGAACAAGAATGAAACATGCCCCCAACCATGTCACCCTGGCTTTTCAATCAATATTACCCGATATCTACATTCCATTCTCCCAACTCATCTCGTGAGTAGGAACATAAATCCTCCCGCTCGTCATGGCACTAGCCTCCAATTCCTCCTCCGTTACCAGCCCCGCCTTCCTTGCGGCATACCCAATGACAACTCCCCTCTTCTTCATGCTCTGAACATAACTTTTGAAGTAGCAACGAATGCGGTCGCGTACGGTAACGAAAGAAAAGTCTCGGGGGTCAAATTGGTATCCATGGGTCGATGCGAGTTCGATGAGGCGTTGGGTCAGGATGTTGTTATACTTTTTCTGTTGCATTGTGTAGTTTAGGGTGGAGTGGCGAAGGTATTCTTCTCGGTTGGCGATGAGAAATTCTTCGAGCTGTGATTGGGGTGATTTCGTTTGTGAGTGATGGTGGGAAAGAAATAGTTATCAAATGTCTGCTAACGGACTCGTACCTCAGGATAATTTTTCCAACTAAACTTCTTCCTCAAGATCAATTTCTTTGGCTTGTCGTCTCCGCCAAAGTTAGTGTTTTGCAGCAAATGCAAATCCATCGAATTGCCTACACTTGCATGACGACGATGCTCTTCCACCCTCTGCCTTTCATGGGCGTGGCCTTTGTACTCTGCCAACGAGACAGCACGAGGACGGTTGTACTTGGTTTTGACATTCTCAGCAATACTGTTCTTTTTAAAGGCTCCCTTGTTCGTATGGTCTTGCTGGTTGGAACGACGGTATTCCGAGTTGGGCACCGGGCCAGCAGTTCCAAACATCATGCCGTGATGTTTGCTCGCTGGAGATGGAGGAGGAGTAGAAAAGATCCCTCCTCCTACCTCATCGTTGTCATGCTGATAATCAAAGCTCTCGCTCTTGATAGAACGCCATTGAAGCAGGGTGGGCACAGCACCTTCCTCAAAGGAATTGGGACCCTCCATCACTCGAAGGTCGGGCGAGTCCATGGAGACAGCTCTTGTCTTCTTGTCTTCGCCTTGATAGTGCCGATGGTGGTGCTGGAATGGAATTACCACCGGTTGATGAGAGTACTGCCACTGCATCGGCTCTTCCTGACCGTTATACATTCCACCCGGGACAACCCGTTCTTCATCGGCAGACGCAGTACGACTCAAATCGGGAAAAGCCAACTCCGCCAATTCCTTCATCATGGTGGAATCATCCTTGATCTCGCGCGAGGCGATGGTGGAGATCGAAGTGAGGATGGCGGCTACTTCTGCGGGGGTTTCTTCGTCGTCGTCGTTTTCGTTGCTGCTTGTGTGAACGCTACAGTCGCCGTCGTTCGGGATGAACGCTTCTTGGACGCTGCCGAGCCTGGACTTCGAGTATGAAGCATTGAAAGCAGCGCCTATGCAACGAGGCGAATCGTCACACGACATGGCGGTGGGAGACGTCGTTGCATAGGATGCAGCGTAGGCCTCGTTTTGTTCCGTGGTGGCACGGTAGTCGAAATTGGACATCATGGCAAGGGAGCGTAGTGTTGTTGTTGCCTTGGCAAAAAGGGTTCCGATGAGATCGTCGTATATTGTGCTACACTAATTTCAATTCTGGAACAAGGAACAATTCAGTCGTTAGGATCTACTGGCAATCGTTACGTTGACAGAGAGACAAGCCGCTGGACAAAATTTTGATCAAACAAAATCTCACCATGAAGGTTTTTTCATTGGCATCGCTGTGTATTCCGTGAAAATAATCACACCAAGCCAGATTCATGGCCCAAAGGTATCGTAGTGTTGTACGGAGACGAGTTCTCAAACCCTGATGTTCATGGGAGTGCTCGACCGTGATGCAGCCAAGACGAGATGATGTCGTGGGATCAGTCGACGGCGGTAGTTTTCATGAAGCGCGAGGGTTGATGGAATTGGCATCTAAAAGTGATAATGAAATATTTGATACACAAAATCAATATGAAGCAAATAAAAATAAAATGTATCCGTTGATCAATTGCTAAGTTGTCTGCTTGTGAACTATCTTTAACTTTCTGGAAATCCTGATACACAAAATCAATATGAAGCAAATAAAAATAAAATGTATCCGTTGATCAATTGCTAAGTTGTCTGCTTGTGAACTATCTTTAACTTTCTGGAAATCCTTTACTAAAAATAAAAATACATTTTCCTTACTCCTCAATTGACCTCACTGATGTCAGCCAAAACTGCTTTGCCGATCATCGGAGGACAATTTGTTCTTCAAATTCCCACGTGAATCCCAGTACAAAATAGTAACCCCAACTCTACTTGTTTGGTTCTTGTGGTTGTTTGTGTGACGTACGATTCCGCTGTGGATTTGTGAAGAGCGAATGAAACGATTCCCATGTGTAGAATGAGAATGAGTATTCAAAATGACAGTTCTTGCCATCTGTTCCATATGTCCTTTCCGTGTTTTTGACGGGAAAGTGGGTGAGAGTTGAGAGAGAGGCTTCCATGATACTGCTTGCAATTGCAGATCAATGCCATCGGTCCAACAGGCATGTGGCTTTGCTCACAAGCTCTGCATTATACCTGTTTGGGGACTTTACTTTTTGAGTGTTCCTTGTTTTGACCCTGGTAATGACTTTTTATGCGTGGATTGCTCAACATAATTTTGAAAGGAGAAAAAGCCTACGAGGTGCCCAGATTGGTGGACCAAGTGGCCAGATCTCAAGAACAGAACCAATATCAATGGTGTGTAACAAATATCAAAAGTCCACTTCGAAATATCCAAGTGTCTTCTGGGGAGGACCCCCAATAATGGGCACTGAAATGGACCCAAATCGAGCTATTTCATGTAATTTTTGGTGTTAAAAACGCCACACAAATAACTCGTAGCCTATCTAATAGATTTGTATTCACCATTTCAAATAGAAAATTTGATAGTGACTTGATCAAGGAGACAGTCAAAAACCATTTCAATCAAATTGAACTTATTTCTGTGCTGCGGATGCTTTCCTCTTCTTTGATGGCGATGTTTGATTCCCATGGAATCTGGTTTGCCACGTAGGACTGCAAGGTCTTGAATTTGATGGAATCATTCCAGGCACATCTATATCAACGGTATTATTTGATCTGTTTCTTCAAGGAATTTATCACTGTCTACTTTCATTCATTATTTTCAGATTCCATCTTGTTATCAATACTGTCATCAATCATTTCTACAACAACAGTCTTGCAAACTTGTCGAGCCTACTATTCCCCAATATTTTGCTCGAGCACCAACAAATCCATGCATTATGACTCTAATGGGTAATGAGTCAACATGTTATTTTTCTTTCATAAAAGCATGTTGTTTATGACATTCATGTCTACTACATAGATTCCTAGTGTTACCCAACCCATCATCTTAGGATCTACCTGAATCATTGCTGTCACTGTCGTAACGCTTACCCTTCTTCTTGTTGGTAGCGTTTTTCATTTTTGTGTTGGACTTTTCTAGTTTGTCAATTTTAGTGGATAGTTGCACATAGCTACTTCCTCGTCAAACAGGTTCTTTGGTCTACAAGAGGGTCCGTGGAATTTCTTCTCATTGAAGGTCTTCTTTGGGTTTCTGTTGGACTTGTGCTTCCGGTAATCCGGAGTATTGTGGGTTGTGTGTGCACCCCCATGCTTTTTCCAAAGCGTTACAATGGTTCTCCCAAAAAAGTTTATTGGGAATGCTTTCATCAATGGAGACCATCTTCCTCTTTGAGAAGTTGCTAGACTTGGCATTTTTCTTATGTCGGTCTCCCGCCTTATCAGTGAGGAAGGCTCTTTTGAAGTGTTCAAGGGCTTCCAGTAGCTCCCTGATGCTCTGAGGTACCATCGCTCTGGTGAGTTCATCTTGTCCTGCTAGCTCCGAGGAACTATCCTACGGATATGGCTTGCCCATCTGGGATCGTCAAAGGGTCCTACCACTCTCATAACTTTTCAGCCTTTGAAGAGTAGCACAGGCATGGTAGGAGGATCCAATACCCATTAAGGCATAGGACTCTAAGCACAAAATCCGGTATGTGTGCTCTGTGAGGTTTCTTCAGCCCATAGCTGACGTAGAATCTGAGCTTTTCTGTCACATCACAACGGAATATGGTCTGCAGGTTCAGTTTGTTGAACACCATGTTTTTATTGGTATTAGCCTGACCTGGGTGACAATCTTTACACCAGCCAAAAGCTGTGAACAGATAGGCATAAATAACCATTCATTGCATGTTATCAAACAGGAAATAATAGAAGATCGTGCCAGCTGTCACATTCCCTCTGTACATCATCCATGATACAAGCTCCTGGGTTGTGCCATAGCCTTTTGAAAACCAACAAAGTTTTAGTAAGGTGCTGAATGTCACTGCCACAGTATCAGGCCAAATGACAGGAAGATCTATTAACAAGTATATTTTGAAGCAGAGTTGATGTTATTTTTAATTTTTCAAGGAAAACATGGTATAACTTGGAGAAACTCGAGATAATGTATTCCATTTATCCTAGGATCATTCAGATCCTATCACTAGTAGAGAGAAACTAATAAGCGTACATCTTCTCATGAGTTCATTTATTGTCCTATCTATTGCTAACCATCTAGCATGTATCAAAAACTATCTCAAACTATCTCTGAAGTGTGGTAACATCATGAAATTTACTAAACGTGAAAGAGAACTTTTTACAAAGGAGCATATATCTCCCTTTCATTATGGTGAAATGGTTTGATGTAGTCTGAAATAGTTTGAGATCATTTTAGATATTTCAACAAAGTAAGTGAAGGTTGTTATAGTGCAGTTCACAATTTAACTACAGCTTCAATTAGAGATGGCCCTAATTCTTTTCTGTCAATAAAGTACCGTAAATCTCCGTTCATAAGATCCCATGGATTATAAGACACACCCTAGTTTTGAACTTCATGTACTTCGAAAAGTAAGCATTTCTGAACTAAACGGATAAATATACAGAAAGCTTACCGTCTTTTGAAGATTTTGTGTGTCATATGATAGGCAGAAGTTTGTCCTATCAAAAGTTATTGTGATATCTAATTATCGTCTCAAATGGTATCTTTTGACATTTTCAGGCACTTATGAACTGAGATTTACGGTAGTTCCCAAAAAAAATTAACACTCATTATTACTACTTGTTTACATAAGTACAATATTGATCTAAAATATCAATGCTTGCATTTTGATTCCAAGAAAAACTCCATGTGTGACAAAATATTTGTCCGGGATCTTTAAAAGACAGATTTTTTCAATTCCCAATAATGTAGATTAAATGTAGGATATGAATATGAGAGAAGTTTACATCATTTATGATGTAAAAAGTATTCCAGCAGCTGATGTGGTGACTAGCATGCTGTGGAGATGTTAGTTTTTTTTTCAGAAACAAAGTCATAAGCGACATTCATATTATCTTAAGGATACTCTATGAGAACATGTATAAATGATAAATGAACAATTTACTTGAAGAAAAACATGATTATTTCTCAAATAAATACTTGAGGTCTTTATTATTTTTTGTCCATTGAATGTCAATTTATCACGATTTATTCTATAGCTTACTAGTTCAGATTCAGATAGCATAGGGCAGGAATCATGATTCCTTCTTCAAACAAGTGATGAACGCATGAAAGAGCTACTGCAAAGCAACGCAATTTGACATTGTAACATGGCAAGAATGTTTAGGAATTCTCACTCCAGTCTCTATCATAACATTCATGCCTAGAGTATCAGATAATATGCCATAGGACAACGCATTGCATACCATTAAGGGGATGCTTGAGCAAGTATTTAGTACATTTCAGGTAGGATACCACTCTCAATACCAATTTATACAGAGACATAGGACTATTCCATGTTCAAAGTCTGACAATTGTTGACATCATGATGATTGTCTGCAACAGGGTAAAATGAATTTGGGCTCTGAAAATATGGATATCCATGGCAGCAGTACGTATGTTGTCTGCACCACAATGCATGTAGAACATAGCATTTATAATCATGATGGCAGTGTCATTTTGTATCTTGGACTTGCCAATATTGATACTGGTTGGTCTAGAATGGATACTTGACAGTCCATTATTCATAATGACATGGTACGTAAATTGGTACTCATAAAACAGTGTATAATACACATTCAGGCAAGCCCTTGAAGAAGTGTTTAACATGACAGACCGGTACTTCTACGTGCCATTGCAGAGTATGTAAATTGGTACTCAGACTTATCGGTAATCTCACCTTTCATTATCCTATATGTCATTGTTAGAAAGTCAGCGCACTAAATAGTGCAATGCCATACAAAACTCCAAAAAATTGGCAGTCAGAACAATTGATCTGAAGGCAATGCAGCACTGAGATGATAATATTGATGCGGCACTGGAGGATGTCCCAGCTTCCTTCTTTGTTTACTGCAGTGTATCTTGGATTTCTTGAGTTCGGGTGATTTCTTGAATGATGCACAAAATGTGCGGGGATGTCACTATCTCTCAGACAAGGATGTTCATTTTTTGGCTTTGACGTCTGGCAGTTGGCATCAAAAAGAGGACAAGGTTCAAAGTCTATTATGGTGAGTCATTGCAATCTCATGGCAGACGATGTTATTATTTGTGAAAGAATTTTTCTTCATAACAAACTAATGATCAAAATGATGTCTTTCAAAAGACACCTTTTTCTGATGAATCCTTAAAGTAACATGGATGTACCTCACACCTTCTTGTTTATGCACATGCTCTTACATGACTACCATATAAACTGGATTATAAGAACCAGAGAAGGCTGGTCATCTTAGAAAGATACATGGTGTAGTTCTTATAATCTGGGTCAAGTTAGTCTCACTCCTACAATGAAAAAATGAATATATATTGTATATGTTAGTACCAATTTATATACTAAGCCATATAAATACTGATGTGCCCTTATACATATTGGTGCATAATGCTGCCCTATCTCAGTGTCATACAACATGGCAAGTTATGTATATGGACATGTCAGTATATTTATTCATGCTGGTATACCGTTATGCATGTCCTGCGAGACCAAAACAGGGCAAAATTATGAATATTGACATGCCAGTATGTATATGGGCGTGTCACTATATATGTTGGACCCAGTGGGACACCGTCCCAGTTGTAGAACTGGGTGTCCATTTCTAGAGCTGGATGATTTTTGATTGGGGCATCCAGTTCCAGAACTCGGTGACACATTTTGCCTAACCTTACCTAATACTCAATGCACGGTGCCCCAATGGAGAGAAAATTGTCTGAACTGGATGCCCACCAACGGGGTCCAACATATATAATGGCTTAGTATAAAATTGGTACAAACATCTATATTTTATATGCTGGGTCCCAAACCACCAATGTCACGTTTTGAGATTAGACGCAATTTTTCTCCCAGTTTCAAAACCAGGACTTTTTTGCCCCTGAATGAACACACCCTTTTTTGACCCTTGTGACTGACTATTTGGGGACTGTTTATTGTTGACATAAAGAATTTAGTTTAGTAGAATTCATCAATGCATTCTGAGGTGGGTTTATTATCCGAGGATCATAAAGGCTATTGCATACAATTGTAATATTCACACTTGCAGCACTAGTCAATTGACGCAATAACACATCTTGTGGGTTGTGCTTGAGTGCACACTGTGAGGCTTGATGATTATGTGAGCTGGTTGAATGGCTGCTCTGAAAGATCAGCGCAGGAGGTCAGATCACATTTCATCTTGATCGCGTGAACATCAAAATGGGGACGTTGACAATTTGGGACCCATCTATGTATCCCCCAACCATTGATTACCTGTGATATCCATCCATTCATCATGTGTGCAAGATGTCAGTGCCTTCCGACAACACCTGACTTTTCTCATTGACTACAAGGAGTTATGGAGACCCATGCACATTGGTGTGTTGCTCGCACCAAAGAAATCTAAAAATGTAATGTTTAGAACCAACAGTGTGTTTTAATTGCCCAAAACACATACATGACTCTAAAACTGGTATTTTTATTCAGGTGGTTCTTATAATCCAGTGGTTTTAATAATCCAGTTTATGGTACACAGGTAATAATAGGTGCAATACCGACGTATTCCATGTAGGTATAGGTATTACTAGCAGCCGTTGCAAGATTTTTTGTAGCGTGCCACACAGAATGCAATTCATCAAAACAGAGTGAGTCCAAGGTTTAAAAATAAAGTTGCTTGTTTACGCTCAGTAGAAAATGGGTGCGTGCGCCTCACGCAAAATAAAGTTGCTTGTTTACACTTTTTGTTGAAACAAGATATAATTTTAAAGGTAAACAGAAATTAAAACATCATGACTACCAATGTATGTCCCCCCAAAAAATTAACACAGTTAAGTTCTCGTGAACATATTGGTGAGGACCTGTTTTGGCAAAAAGTGAAAAAACTGTCTCACTGGAGAAGGAGAAGGAGAAGGAGAAGGAGAAGGAGAAGGAGAAGGAGAAGAAGAAGAAGAAGAAGAAGAAGGAGAAGGAGAAGGAGAAGGAGAAGGAGAAGGAGAAGGAGAAGGAGAAGGAGAAAACGGGCTCAGTTTCCAATACAACTAAGACTTTGAAAAATCTTGACAACTAAGATTTTGAAAAATCTTGATTTGAACTACCGTATAACCCTCATTATAAGAACTAACACATTATAAGAACATCGCGCAGATTCTTAGGACTTTGTGTTTTTAACCTATTAAAACACAAACTATTAATCGAATTATTTCTCCATTAGATTCTCCTAGTCAACAGCAATACACACATATGTGTAGCTCCCCATAACTCTATCTGGATGCAAAGTTACGGGGAATCCTGTGAAAACACACATGACACATCTATCACATCACAGGTGGGCGTACTATTTGTACGTACAAAATATGTACAAATATCACGGCTCCGCAAAAACGATGGTGCTCCCTCTCCCCCCTCTCTCTCCTCCCGAACACCGCATTGTTTTTGTTGGCTTCTTGCCAGACAACAATAGGCAGTCTTGTGCATTACATCCGTTTGTCTGTGGCAACATTGTTGTGTTGCAACGCGATGATGGTGGAGTGGGAATGCTTTTGCATGTGGGTATGCTTGTTCGAGATGAATTGGCCTGCTTTGCGTTGAATCCCAACGGATCTTTAAAGAGTGGGCGATGGGTGGGGAGCTTGGACAGTTCCGAAAATGGTGGGTAATCAGATCGGCCCAATGGCTATTGTATTGTAGTAGGAGGTAAAATATGAAATACCGTATATCTCGGATCATAAGACCCTAAAAATGTCAAAAGTATATAAAAATAAATCCTATAATCCGTCATTAGTTAGTGGTCCTAACACGGAGAAAAAATAATGGTATCCACCCTATTTACTTCGTACTGTAGAGCAAGCTGTTTTTTCCCTGCTTTTTTGTTGAACCGTGTTTTCTGGGCAATGTGCTGTGTGTGCTTATCATGCGATGTGATAATGTGATGTGATGTGAGCTGCACGGCAAAATAACATAACTCGACAACCAACCGGAGTTATTGGGAGCTGTGCATATGGGCATGATGCTGTCGGCAAGGAGAGTCTAATTCTAGTGGTTTTAGAATGACCGAGGTTGACTAACATGCCAAAAAACATAAATGTCACAAAATCAGGTAAAAAAGAGCTTATAATCTGAGGGATCCTATGATCCGAGATATACGGTAAAATAACAGATACTTTTCACACCTCCCGTGTTAAAAACACTAAGGGGCTGTATTAGCGCTCAATTATGTGCACATTTTTTTATTTTTGCACGTTTTTTCCCCTGACGAAGATCATTTTTCATGCTTCCCTAAAATAACCTCACAGATTTTGAGTTTTTGCACATTCCCCCGATCTGACGTGTTTCAAAAAATCTGGAAGGCACCTCCGTGGCTCCACGATTTCGGTGAGATGGACGGAGTCGTCACGCCAAATTTGGGGAGCTTATTTTTAGCCATCACCACTCGTCCGCCTCGAATTTGGGGAGATTATTTTTCACCCATCACCACTCGTCCGACGCATGGTCTCCCACCCATCACCACACGTACATCACATCATCGCATATTTTGCCTTTCGGAGGAAGTAAAATGCTCAACGCGTGATGTCCCTTAAAAAATATGGGAGCAGTGGCGCCGTGACGCACTGGAGCGCTAATACAAAGAAGCTCCCTTTTTTCAAAAAGAGAGAAAAGTGGGAGCTGTAAGGTTTCAAAACGGGAGCGCTAATACAGCGCCTAACACGCCTTGCATTATAGGAACATGTAAGGTATCATATGGACATTTGCCCGTTCTTATAATGAGGGTTATCCTAACTCGAATTTTTATCCTTGTTTCAACGATAAAAGAATTTTGGCGGAAATTGGTGAAATCGTCGAATTTTTTTCCTTGAAATAAGGACAAAAATTGTCTGTGTCCGTTCTCAAGGTCACCATTTTCGGGGATCATGTTGCAGTCTCTCTTTCTCTACATCATTCATCAGACAACAAGTTGGGCTACCTGTTGGTATATTTTGGTCGTGTTGGGTGCTCTACAGCCTCAGATACGAACCAATGCTTCCGACCCTTATTTTCACAAGATACCTACGTTTTTTTTGCTTTCAGCAGCTTAGTACATGTTTCAACTGTGGCAGGTGCGCGAATGGATGTGGTGCATCTATGTGCTACTAAGAGTGGTCACATAGGAGGTGGTACAGTTTCTACATAATTTTTTTGTCCTTATTTCAAGGATAAAAAATTTCACCATTTTTTGAGATCAAATGGACTATACCTGCCAAACTTAATGAAACAATTTTGCACCAACTGCATGGTTATCACAAAACCTTAGCATCACATACCAATATTCACTGCAGGATCAACTAATTTCCACTTGGTATGAGTCTGGAGACTGTATTGTTGTGCTTTTATTGGTCCATCAAAACATGGGTTTTTATCCTTTTTTTATCCTTTTGGGGGCATTGAGTAAGGTTATACGGTATTCACGATATGGTACCTACCTACCTACCCGATACTTCTTATGATACCTATAGAGTACAATACCATACCTAATCTTACCTAATTCTTCACATTTCTTTCGTGAAAACTGAAAACCCCCTCACCCCTCAACCCACTCAATAACAACGTAACACAGATGTCTGACCAACAACTATCCACCGCCAATCACCCCGCTCCTGCCAATGAAGATGAAAGCAAACCCATGAAACGAATTCGTCTTTCTGACAATCAAGAAGAAGAACGTGTCCTGCAGATAGCTCGCGAGGCACGCGATAATGATGCATTGTATCGTGCTCTGCTGGTGAGAATTCATAGAGATGGATATGCCGGGGATAACGACGACGAGGGTAGTAGGATTCGTAAGAGGGGTGGCACTTATGAGGGGGGTAGTTTAGAAGGTGAGAGTAGATCACAGATCACGTGACTTCTTGACGCTGTATCACGCATGAATGTGTGTTAGCTTTCACTGCATTGTAGTTTTCCTTGAGCTTTTGAATTATCGAATTATCCCCCAGTGTATCCTGCAGAAACTATGATCAAGAGTGTCCGTATGTTAATTATTCTGTGTTTCTTCTGCATTGAGTCCTCAGTAGAACTTCTCATCACGTATCACGTTGCCAACTATTCATTGTGAGCAGAAAATACGGCAGATCCCAGTGACGCTGCCACTCGCTCAAAAACAGTGATCGGGGAAACATTCACTTGGAGTCATTACCCAATACTAGAGAATGTTCTAAGGGACAACATGGAAGAATATTACAATATGAGGTAAGTCACCTGACTTTGCTTCGGTTCAATCGGATTCTCTCTAACATTCATACGCGTCGTGTTGCATGAATCAGCTGGAGCTGCGCTCAATCCAAGCAACAACAAGAATTCAACAATCGTCTAGTCCGAATAGTATACCACACTGCAGCAGTTAATGGATATATTTTTGATCCTGAAGTTTATTCTGGGGGCGACATTCCTCTCACTCAACGTGGCAAAAAGAAAACTGTAAATGGTAGTACTATTCCAGAGAGCAATGTAATCTTCACCCCTCTTCCCGATGGTTTTCACTGGAAGAAACTGCGAGATAGAATTCGATGCTATTACAAGACTCATGTGCAGAATTCGAAAAAGAGATTGGCTACCATCCTTAAGAATCCGACCAAGCCTAGGAATAGAGTAGTTTTGCTGCGTGCGATAGAAAGGATTGGAAATGAGTCGTTTTTCAGGAGTGGCGACGTTGATAGACACAATGAAGGTTGATTGATATATTGTATCTTACCATCTGGTTGATGTCACTGCTTGAGCTAATGCATTTATTTTCCAATTAAAGAAAGCGGTTGAATGTCCAATGTCCGCCCCTTCCTGTTTGCATCACTGGCATTCAAAGGGAATGATTGCGTTATTCTCGATTACACCTGTTTTCAACACAATCGTTGGAGGATGACAGTTTATGTTTAAAACGTTTGTGTGTTTTATCACGGGTAAACCAAAATGTATAGTCCACATTGCATTACTATTGAGGTATGCACTGTTGAAATACTTCTGCGTGATTTATTGATGGACACAGGCCTAACCGCGAAATTCATTTCACATATAATCTCGAGGTTTATGCATATCCCATGAGTCATGTAGCACCAGCGCACGAAACCAACTGGAAAGGAAAAAGGGCATGCAGCTTGGAATTGGAATGGAGTAATGGCCAGTAATGTGTTGTTTGTTCATATTTAGTTGATCGGTTTTGAGTAAAAAACTCATTTTGAAATGGAAATGTTATGGAAGCCATCTCTCTTCCCCATTTACTTTTTAAGGAGAAGCGTAGTCCCTCCCTGTGTCAGAAAAGAAAAGGAAATTCAAAATGATATGTGGTAGCAATTTAGCATCCTTCTGGCAAGCAAATGGGGAAACATTCAGCCTCATAATGATGGGAACTTAACTTTGTCTAACTATGATGCTGATAGCAAGACACCCTACCATAAATGATGTTCAAAACACCTACCATGTACATGTGTGTTTTAGTTTTAAAGCCATTTTGACCAATTGCATGCCGTTTATCATGTGATTGTTTGTTCAAATAACCATGCAATAGCCACTGTTGATCTTACCAACTGCACTGATAAAGGTACATGATGTCTTACACCCCTACCTTGATCACCAAAGCATCAAAGAGCGTAGAAGTGAGTCTATTAGCAATTTTGAACCTCAATCTGTAAACAATAATGCGTAGTGTCTACTGCAGATCTAAACAATACCAACCAGGCATCGTACCAGTTATTTTGATCCCTTTCATTGACCCAATGCATTCACAAAAGTATGTTTGTTCCTCCTTTCAAATCAATATAAGATCTCTTTAAGGGGTGGCACAAGTGTTGATCTAGTTCTTAAGAGCCCTTCATGAATACAACAATACATTCACTTTCTTTATTTGACAACTATATTTTGATTTGAGACATGGCAACACATTCTTCCAACAAAGCAGAAGTGCTAAGGAACATTTAGTCCAACTCTGATCACAAGTGGTAAGTGGTGTGAACAAAATAAAGTTGATTTGTTACACAGATATGATATAATGTCACTTCAATTATTCACCTTCTTATGCCCTATAAAAGGGAAAAGTTTGACCAAAGACTTCTTTATAATCATGAACTTGCCTTAAGCAGTAAACGTTCTTTGACTACAATATCAAAATAGCAAAAAGAGAAAAAGAAGTCTGCATATATTTCTATTTCACAGTGAGTTATCCATATTTGTTGTCTGTGATAGAAAATTGTGAGGAGCCATATTTAAGCTAAAGTACTATCATTGGTGCTGCCTCAATCTACAGGTATATGATGCTAGTGTTGTTCTTTTGGATTGTGGTGTGTTTGGTGAAAAAAGTTGATTGAACATATGTGAATAATAGAACTTCGTTATTAGTTTTTTGTAAGTTTTACCCCTATAAATGATATTGGATTTGGCAATATAATTACCCTGTTAACCACAGTTCAACAACTGTGAGCCAGATGGAATTCAATATTCTTTTCAATATGGGTGCTTTCAGGGTGCCTCAAGTAGTCAGTGGTGATGCCAACTGACTGCTCTGTGTTGAACTCTTTGAGGGATAACTATATTGTTTTGTTGACAAATTAAATCTGTGATCACAGCTAGTCTAGCTGGATCACACTTGTTTTTAGAACGTCTTCATTGTTGGAACGTGTTCCTGGCCTTCTGCTATCTTTTTACAGTGATGGGAAAAGTACATTGTATTTATTGCATTTAGCAAAACAACATATTCGTTGATCCCTGCTAACCAGTTGTGCCCTGTGATGTACCATATAATGTCATGTATAAGAGGTTTACCAAACTCAAAAAACTTGCTTTGGGTAGACCTGTATCTTGATGGAAGGCAAAGAAGTATTCCAAGTTGGCCAATACTGGCCTCCATTGGGGCCACTAAGAAGTAACTTTCTACAGATAAACGTTTTCATTTTATCATTGCTTTTGCTTAATCTACTCTGAGAGCTTGTATAACTGTTTTCTCAGGAGTTCTAAGTTATATTTCTACTTCACCGGAAGTCATTTGCTTCACTATTTTGTCAAGTTGCTTAAAGTTTTTGCAACCACAACAAAGGCATATCATCAAATGACTTAAAGATTTGTTATTGTAATGATGAAAAATGGTGGTTTTGTCCTGAATTTGTCAGAGGCTAGAATTGGTGTCCGTTGTGTACATTGGAATTATAATAGATCAGAGCATGTTTACAACACCGAGCTGAAGTTGAGCTTCATGGGTCATGATATTCACCCTATCTACTTGTCATGATATCTTTCTCTAGGCACTTGAAAAAATCAGGGGTAAGAAAAGATCTCACACCTCACTCCTTAACATCACCCATCACACAGTATTTTTTGCCAGAGATTGAACTCAATGCTCCTCATGCAATTGCCAAATCCAGCCACCCAATCTAATTCCAAAGACATAACTATGGTTCTGGTTACTTGTCAAGTATCATGATGTTTCCTCTATCAACTTATCACCACATGGTTCATGGAAATATTTACCAACACCTTGTCAATCTTGGAGTGTGTAGGTGAAATTACTTCTTTGTCCAATCGAGTGCTAGTGGCCAGTGAATGTCACTGAGCCTTCTCTCCATAATATAGTGTTTCCTGCATAGCCTGATACCACTGGGTGTGTAATCATTTGGCTGTGGCTATATTCTGGGCTTGCTCTGGTAAAGTCATTGATGGCAAATTGATGAATAAATTCACAGCAAGGATTTGAGAAGAAAGGTATAAGAGACAGGAAATGATTGGAAGTCATAAGGACTTGTTCTCTCCTTTGAGATGCTATTAAGAGAAGGCACTTCAACTGTGATCAATTGCCTCAATGGCATATTGCTTTATGATGCCAATAAAATGGCCCATGGTAGATGAAATAGTCATGGCAGAGTGAAAGAACTTGTAATGAATGTTGGAAATATTACCAGCCATAAAGTAATCCTTGTCATCACAAGTCTCTACATTATTGTCATAAGTCGAGGATGGAGTGAAGATCTCTGAAGTTACAACAGTGATCAATGCAACACTCCTTTTCATTTAAGATCTTGTGCTATGGTCAACACCTGTGAAGAATACAGCATTTGTGCAATCCCTCTTAGAAGGAATAAATTTGTCTGAAAGCAAGGAAAAAGACCCGAGTCCAATATTGGAGTAAAAAGGAGGACAAAGAGACATATGTGTTCTAAATAAACTTGAAGCATGGTGAAAAGCACTATGCCTTTTTTCAAACCAAGAGGCAACAATAAATGTGAAAAACATTACACTCTCACACACATTAAAGTACAATTTTGTATGTTGACATGAACATATGACCTCCAGTGAAATAAATTTGGGTTAGCCTTAAGGTGTCCTTGAACTGGCAAAGAGAGTTTGACAGGAAGAAATGATGTGTGTCATGATGACATCTGAGATACTATTTGTAACAAATATGCTGTGTAATAAGACATGAATCAAGGCAGGTACAGTTGATGACACCTTTAACACGATTAGTGCATAATTTTGTTACAATACAACAAGACTGGTTACAATGACTCAACAATAGCATCACAAGATTGCATCAAATCACAAAACAAAGTACTACTCAACAAATTGAAGATCATGAAAGTATAAGGACACTTCATTTGATGAACACTTCTCTAATATAGCCATGAGAATCTAGTAAAGATGGAATTGAAGTTGAAATTGTCACAAATATCAGGGGCATGCACATGAAAACTGACACAAGCAACAATGAAAAAGCAAGAGAGAACAACATTGCATGTGTAGGGCCATTGCTGATTCATCTCATCCAGTTTTTGGCACTTAAAAGAATAACATTTTTTTAGATTGAGAGTGGCACTCTTTCTTGAAAAGATTAGAAAGCCAAATCATTGTATGATTGCCGTCACTGCAATGTCTTGTAATGCCTACAAAACGAGTGAATTCTGGTGACAGGAATTTCCATGCTGGCATATATCAGATTATTCAAAATATTCATTGTGCATTTGGTAGACATTCCCATATGTGCCAGAACCCAGAACTGAAGGTCTTCACATGAACTCTGAAATGTTAGCAAGTTCTCTCCAAAGACAGGTTATGCAATTGAACCAACAGCAGCACAAAAATCTTTCTCTATGTGATGAATGCTTTAGTTGTGCGCTATTTTCATAGCAAAACATTCCATTATTGGGTTATGAACAGTTTTGTTTTTTGTAAGTTATACGCTACAATGTATGAGTGTCTTGCGACAAATTGATTACTCTGAAGTGTCATTTGAAACGGAAATGATACAAAAATGCATTCACTGATGACTATGGATTTGATTTGAGAATGTCTCGAGAAAAACGTCTTCAGTGCTATGAACAAAGATGGTGATGGAATAAATCATTGTTCTCCGAAGGTACTATGAAAAATGCCAGAAATTTGACTTCGAATCAAACTTCGGCGGCCTTGCCACAAAGGACAATGCCCTTGTCACCATTGACCAACCCCTTCTTGAGCGCACTCGTGACCCAATAGTTCTTGCTTCCCCGACAGCTTGATTTCTTGAGCTTCGCAACCTTGGCCCTAATCTCGACAGGAATGCATTTGCAATTCGGGAAATGTTCGCGATTGAAGCGAATGTGAGCCCTGTACATCTGCTCAATGGTGCGAGGGAAGACCCATGATTGACTTGCCCTTGATTCAGATGGTAAATGCTTGCAAAAACGGCATCGAAATGCGACTGTGCCAGCGTAGCGCGCGCCGAAGGGGACAACGTAGCCTTCGTAGATGTCGCGGCGAAAAACCGTGTGGATGTCGCTTATACGTCCTTCATCGGCGGGGTCGTATAGAGTAATCGTGGGCGCAGTGGAGTCATCGATCCCGTCATACGGGGCGGAGGCGTCATCGGCGCTGGAGGTGTGGCTGAGAATGTCGTCATCAGAAGATGATGAATCAGAGTCATCAGAGGCCATCAGCATCAAGGCCTTCGCCGCCATGAACATCTGGACGACTTCCCGCTGATGAACTCGCGGTAGCAAGGAGAGATCGTTGCCTCTCCCCAGGAGATTCATAGTGCGAATGATATCAACGTTCATGGTTTCTTTCTCGAGATTTGACGAAAGCACAGAAAATGAAACAAATAATAATGCGCACTATCACTTCCTTAGGTGCTAACACAGCTTGGCATATGGCAGCCATCACAGTGATGAACATAAACGACCAACATCGAACAAACTCCTGACAATAGCGAAACTAACCTCTAAAGTCGTGACACCAACATAGTCATCAATATAACTTTTCTTCACAACACAAAAGGTATTCAGAAGCAGACGCAAAGAAAGAGACAGATGGAAAAGACAGAATTTGCAGCTGTCAAAACAAGAATATGATGCCCAATTTTCTGATACACCGCTGGTGTTCCTGTGAGCGATGTGAGCGGCGAATCAACCAGATGGTTTTTCATTCACGAAAGCAATACGAAAGAGTTGAGACAGTTGTACTGAAATAATAAATGAGAATTCGTGCCTTCTCGACTTCTCTATTTTCTGCAAACAATGGCCAACGAATATGACAAGAATCCGTTTCACTCAACCACAGACTTTTATTATCTCCGTTACTGCAAATTCAATTACGATCCAAATTCAATCATACCCAAACCCTATCGTATTTGTACTGTATTGTACAATACCAAACCCTCCTCCCTCCCCAGTCCCTCCCCCATCACCCTCAACCATCCATATAAAAGTGTGAGCCGTCACATGCTGTCTTCGTTCCTGTTATTTCCATTCGTTGATGTACAATGGCCATGAAACTGTTCAATCGGCGCCACCCTCTGTCCTCTAGGCTATTTTGGGCTACTTTTCCATTCTGTTCTGTCCACCCTGCCACTTCTTTTCGTTTCCCATTATCGAAATCATTTTGCAGAAGTACTCGACTCTCTCACCCAGTTAGCGATGACCGATGCGTACCGAATTGTGGCTATCGACTGACGGTGGTGACAGATAGATCCGAGCTATCAACCAAACGATGCGTCTACCTCCAGTGTCGTCGCCAGAATCTTTCTGATAGTCAATGGTGCTCGGCATCACGCACATGGGCTTCATCACGATTGACCAGACACGAAACTTGCGCGAACACCAACCTAAACTATCTCCGCTCGGTCCATCCCCTCTCTCCTTTCAAAACACACCAATCCAGTGCGTCCCGCCTCTTCGGTTCCAATCCCTCCACCTCTAACAGCCCCGGTGAAATCAATCTCTCGGACGATCGTGATGATATCACCACCATTCCCATTAATATGGCTGCCTTACACAAAACCATTGATGCTGTTCGTGACATAATTGGATATCCCACCTACGATATCTCTCTATCGTTGATTGATGAAGACTATATGAAAGAAGTGAATACTGAAACACGGGGTGTTGATTCGGCCACGGACGTCTTGAGTTTTAGCTTTACTGAGTGCGTTGAACCGGGCGTTTTGGCAGAGGTGCCGCCGCATGGAGCATTTATTGGAGATATGTACTGTTTAGGTGATTTGTTGATTTGTGTAGACTATGTAGCCAAGAGATGTGCGGAGGATCGACTAAGGGACGGGAAAATTGATGCTGGACAGAATGCTGAAATGATGGAGGGTGAAGTCTTATCGGAAGATGCACCTATTGACAATACTAACCGTAACGAATCAGGAGATGCTGATGACGATCACAGCGAGTACGAATATCAAGACATTGAGGTGGAGGTATTAGATGAATACGACGATCGTGGTGTCGCGCCTGCCCTTCTTACAACATTCAATCCAGAAATGAGAATACATATGCTCGTAGTGCATGGAATGCTTCATTTGGTGGGCTACGATCACATTGAAGATGATGATTATGAATTAATGGTAGTAAAGGAGGATGAGGTAATGGCTGAATTGAGAAGGAGGCTGGGTGACGATTTTGGCGTCGGGAGTAAGGCTTTGCCTGCGGGAAACATTGATAGTGATCGAAGTGAAGGGTGCAGTTAGTAATGCGGTTGTAGACTAGAAACTATAGCGGATTAAGCCTTACTTCAAAACGCATCTCTCCATGTCTGGGAAATGCTCTAGAAAGTAAATGGTAAACGGGTCCATAATAATATGTTTGTTTTCTAACAATTGAGATAATTGGATTTTTGCATAGAATTTCTACAAAGACAGCATAGTGTATGTAATCATAATAGTTATTCAGTGGAGTGATGTAAATCAGAGCAATATCCACATTACTAGATACATCACATAGTTTTCATTTTGTTGAATAATAAGACATGTAAGACTTCACAATGTCTCGGTCATTATAGATCGCATCGTCCGTTTCTATCAACCCTGCCATGAACCTCGAGTTGATTATGTCTAGGGGTGTTGCCCTCTTTGCTGGGTCGAAGCATACCAAAGAGCAAAGAAGATCCATAGCACCATCCATTTCCTACAGCAAAGAAAAGACAAAGATTAACGTTACCATGAAAAGAAGAGGATGGTAAGTAACAACTATAATGACATACCTCAAGCCTCTGTCTTGCATTTGCAATGAGGTCGTTGTTTCCATCTGCCAAAGAGAAAACACGCCTATCTGATTCAAACACAGCAGCATCAGGGCCATCTTTAAGTAAACACAAAGTGATGGCCCTCCAAACTTTGCCATTTTCTTTGTATTGGAATTTCTTTTTTGGTACCCCAAACAGAACAAGAAACCGATAGAGTGTATTGTACAATGTTTCATCTTCGATTTCTGCTCCATCCTGACCTTCATACATTATAGCACTGCAAATGATATTGTGAGATTTGCACTTCCAGATCTTTCTGAGCTTGGTCTTGAATGCATCGGGACAAACAACACTTTTGAGAATCTCTTCATAAGGATCATGACCAGTGAAGAGATGGAGCATGCATAGTCCTAACCCAAAACAATCGTGGCCATATCCCTGCAAGGCATTATTTCCTAGAATAAGATATTCTGGAGGAGTGTTTTCGAATGTTGTGAATTGGCCAAGACTGATCGGTTGACCGTCAGACTCAGTTCTCAAAACTGATGTGCCAAAATCAGCTAGCTTGACAATAAGAGCAGTGGAAGGTTCCATTCTCAAACGGAAGACAGATGATCCGACTCCATAACGTAGAACGACATGGGGGTGTAAGTGCTCGGGTATCGAATCATTCAACGCAGACTGGAGAAAGAAGTTAAGCAGCTTCACATCATAATGCTTCATTCCAAACTTATCACTGGCTACGTGCAAAGCAAATGCCATCTGGAAGAGCAAATGTCGACAGTCAGAAGGCGCCAGCATTTTCTTGGGCAAGTTCCTAATGTAATCTTCGATATCTTTATGTTTGCAAAGCTCCATGCGGATGTATTGAAACCTGTAGCAAATACAGTGCAGAGTGATTGAGCAATCGAACGTTTCAGGGCAAAGGAGGAGGAAGACATAAAGGTTTCCTTACTTTCCACATTCTCCCTGCTTCAAATCCTTGGCTGCACTGAGAACTTCACCCCCATTGCATGTGTTGTCCCAATCAGTAGCTGGGAGGTCGTATTGGCATGTGAATATGTCTGTAGCAAGTTGGAGAGCAACAAATTTTAATTAATGAAAGAATAGAAACTAGAACAAAACCTGAGACGCCAACATACCTCTGGTTATGACAAAATTAGGGGCGATGTTTCTTCTCGCAATCGATGATAGAAGCACCGAAGCCGCAAGTTCTGCGCCAACAGTATGCAAATTTCCAGTTTCCGCAATCGTGTCAACATTCCTGAAACAAGTTATAAAAAGGTGTAAGCAAACGAGTGCGCGGGTTCGCCAACTGAAAGTAAGTTTATCTCACATGACCGATAGTGCCTCATAAGCACCGTGATTTTTGTTCCAAACTTTGTATACTTTCTTAAATGCGCCTTCGGAGAAAAAATTACCGGTGGCAAATGACTTTACCAAATATGACCAGTCCTTTTCCATCGACTTTGCAGCAGTAGATAGAGGAAATCCAACTCTTGGCGCCACTTCAGTTGATTCCACCTCGTCTCTTGGTGTTTCTGTCTCGTCCGCTGTGTCGTCATTCATTTGGGACAACATGAACGATGGGTCACACCCAACACTAGCGATTACCAGCGTTCCCATTGCATCAGCAGCTGCGTCTGCCCAGGAAGTACACACGAGAGATGCACATTGCATTAGTTCCGCTTGATTAAAAAAGGACAAAATCGTCCGTAAGAGTGGGCTATCCACAACTTTATTCAAAATAGACGCTCCGGGCGAAATGAATTCATGTTTCGTTGGTGAGTTGGAAAATCGAATGGCTCTGTTTGGATGCAAAAAGTCCAATGCAGCTGCACACAAGCTGATCCTCCCATATTTACGCAGTTTGAGACTTCTCCTTCTATCCTGATTTGGTGCTGGCTTCGAATCTTTGCGATCGTCGAGGTGCAGTAACGCAAGAGCGCTTCCTCCGACACTGTCAGCGCGGTGAAGTTTAAATTTTCGTATTGGAGGGGCTTCCGGTGATAAATTATTGCTGAATGCATCGAAGTCCGTATCATCATTTCCAGTATCAGAATCTGAGTCGAAACTTCCGTGTAGGGAAGACTGTTCCTCTTCCGGAAAAGATAACTTGTGCAAGTCACAGAGTTCTTCGCTTTTGTAAAAGCTCGAGTTTAACCAGTTCTGAGCAAAGACTCGTTTGCAACAATTAAGGATGACATTGTCACAACAAGCCATCGCCCCCCAATCCTTACCGGCAATGGGCCTGGAGCCCCAGTGTTCTATTTGCTTGAGCATGGGGGTCTCCCATGGACGATCGGATTCGAAATCAATACGAGGCAATGGAGTGTTTTGAACATAGCAGTTATTTCGTGGATGAGGTGATTCAAATGGCTGCATACTCTGTGCAGCGTTGTCAAAACTGAGGCATTGTTTTTCAAGGCTTGGTCTTTTAGGGTGAAGTAAACGGTTTGCTCGCTCCCTGATTCTTCTCGGAAATGCATGTGCAAGAGGACTAAGCGGGCTAGAACCGTGAATTTGATTCAAAAAGTCGGATCCGTTCATTGCGCGTTCGGATGATGGTCGTGGTGGGCGAGATAGCTTTCTATCGGAATCAATGGTTGATAGAGTTTGATCGTGCATTGCAGTTTCGGATGATAGCCGCAAGCGAGAAACTTTACGATCTGAGTCAATGGAGGGCGATTGTCGAAAGCATGGCATTGGCGATTTCATCACCCGAGCCAACGGTTGCAGTGAAATGGATCTCATAAAACTCGGTACACTACTCGCGTTAGGTTTTTCTTTCTTCTTCTGGATCGCCACTCGCTCCTCGAATACTGCTGCAAGTTCGTCGTCTTCGTCATCACAAGAGAACGGAAACGCTGAAAGAGCTTTGGTTCGGTTTGCTAAAGAAACGGAAGGCCTGTACAAAAGATAAATGTGAGCTTCGTAAGGTGTCTAAGGACTGCAATGAAGGCAGAATACTCACTTCTGAACCGACTCTGACCCAGGGCTGGAGACGCTTGCATCGACGTTATCTTTCTGCTTGTCCACATTCTCACCCAATCTACCAGCTTTATACTCAACCAAAATATGCCGCAACCTATTGAGGATCTTCAACCCTTCAGAATCTACGCACCTCAAAAAGGACCCACCGGCCCCTCCAACACTTCCCACCCGAAATCCACAAGCTACGGACGCCCACTTCACAAAAGTAGCTCTGTGCTCAAATGTCCACTGAGATGGAACAGCGATTAGGCAACCGTTGCTAAGACCCATTGATGCTCCTTTTCCAGACTTTTTACTTGTTTGGGACCATTTCATCAGGGACTTGATAAGAAATTTAAAGTCATCGTAGGAGGGTTTGGTCTCAAAGATCTCAGCGTCAGTCAGAACCCTATGTGCCTCGTCCTTAACGCTTTCCTCAGAAGTCGATGAGTCAACAGAATCCTCTTCGCAAGAGGACGTCGAGTCATCATCATCTGATTCCTCGATATCCCTCGCACTGTCCATCTTATCGATCAAGTCCAAATCATGTCCTACCATAGATACATCTGAACTGATACCTCCACAAATAGATGGCGGTGACAACATCTCGCAAACGGATGGAGTGGCATCTGCCATTGAGAGACACGAAAACGTCCCATTTGCATTCTTCTCTTCCACAGAGAAAAAGCTGGACGTCATTCCTCTCTTCAATGCTGTATCCACCATGGGAGTAGAGAGCACATCCCCCTCCTCCAAGGTCGGAGAAAGAAATATCGATTGTTCCTTCCAATCTGATTCTGTTCCCATAGTATATGATCTTTGATGCTCAGTAGTCGTTGTAGATGCCGGAGTTTTGCATCCGTACGATTGTGAAAAACTTCTCTTGTGGCCCCAGCTAGGTGTTTCAGACCGTTTGGCCAAGTTGGAAAATGACTCGTCCGCGAAACTAGAACCCGTGGTGGAGGAGAAGGAAGAGGTGGAAAAGGAGCGAGCTACAGACGACGATGGGGTTTGGCGATTAGCTATTTTGGGAGGACTGGCTTTTATTTCGGTCCCAATTCCTGTCGTGGATGCGGTTCTCTTTTTGTTCGTTCGTTTTCTCATAACGACAGACTCATCATTATCGACTTGCACATCGTTCGATACAGAAGTCGTCGACTTGCTAAGACGTGACATCGTATCCATCTTGCCAGCATTGACTGCATCAATCGCTGTATCATTCGGATGGACATTCTCTTCCAACAATCGTGCTGCCGAAGCAGCAGCGTTAGCAGCAGCAGTCGAAGCTGCACTGTTCCAACATTGTAACGATTGAGATCTGCGCAAGATTCTTCGACGTGTGTTGAGGAACGGAGATGGTTGTGTCGCGGGAAAAGCTTTTTGCGGTGGTGGGGAGGAATTTTCGTCTCCTGTGTGTCCCTCTGCACTGGTGTCATTCGTGGATAAGGATCGAGGATAGGTGACTGTAGATGGTTTCCCCGTTTTCATTGCTGGAGAAGCCTTCGAATTGCCTGTTGCGTTCCTTGTTACTATAGCTCCATTACCGGTAGAACTCACTTTGGCAGAGGGCAAGGGAGGCTTACCAGCTCTAGGGATGTTGGGCCTTTTCTTCTTTGCCTTGACCTCTTGCTCGTCAATACTTTCATTCAGGTCTCCGGAAGAACGAAGGGATCTCAGCCTTCTCGTTGGATACCTGTTTTGCAAAGTGCTTCCAGAGACGTTTCTGTTGCCATAATTGCTGTGGCTGGTGATTTCTTGCGAGCTGGCATGATCACTAGAATCCAAAGCCTCTACTTGACCAGTAACCTCCCCAGCATCGTTCCTCTGCACTCTGGCGTCGGAACTAAAGTCCAGAGCTTCTTCTTGGTCCATCTCTCGTCCCAAGTCCCCTTCACCACTGCCATTAATGCTATCACTACCAGCTTCATTACTGCTACCAAAATCACTCAAGGGAAAATTACTGCCATTGGACCTGCTAAATCTCCTTCCGTACCCCTTACGTCTCGTGGCCGCCCGCTTATTCCGTTGCTCTGTCATCCATGTGGAGGGAGTGGCTGTCCCACTGCTATAATTGCCATTGCCGCTGCTGCCATTTGTGTATCTGTTGTTGCCATGGCGTGAAATGGAAGGGGTGGCAAATAGATTGCTCGATGAGAGAATTTCGTCAAAGTTCTCGTCCTGCATTTTTCCGACCCTTATTGATTTAGTTGGCTGTGCATCGGAAGCGCTTTTTCTTGCGGAACGATGTTGCTTGGTTTTGGACCAGTGTGTCTGGTGGCTCGGTATCGGTCAACTGTGTGACAGGTGTGATGAAATGGTTGCCACTGAAATAGCCACCGTTCACGCCGCGCAAGGAACGTTGAAGGATAAACTTGAATTGTCAATTCGAATCACTTTGCGGCCTTGGAATCTGCCGGTCGTCTGATGGATGCCAGATGCTTTGATGATGCTCGCGGTCTTCGCTGAGTAGCTGACAGACTCTCAAGAACTCCCTTTATGAAAAATCAATAATCAAGAACAGTATTGTATGATTCCTCCAAGCCAATTCCAATTCACACCGATTTAAAACATCAGATCACTGTCTCGACTTGAGACAACTCTCGGCTCGGGGTGCCACCTGTCCAGTGTCCAAAGGGCCGTTTGAAATCACGCGTGTCCCCGTCGGCTATCTACCGTAGTGGCACTTTACCTGTTGATGATGCTGGTTCGACGCTGATGGCGGTTGTCGTAGTTGACGGTCAATTAATTGTGCGCATGCATTCAGGGGTGCATGGTCTCGTAAATAAGAGTTACGCGGGTCCGACAATCAAGAAAGTCACAAGTCACCTCTTGGTGCTTCTGCGTGATGCATGCTATCCGGGGCCCCGTCATTGCAACCTTCATTCATGCACAATTCGCGCCTGCTCGCAACAAAATCCTACGATATAATTAAAAAATGCTAGGAAACAAAGTATTTTTGCGGGTTGGCCCACAGAAAAAGAACTCCCTCTCGACGAGATATCTAAAGATGTATCACCCCTCGTTTGCAGCACGCCCACTATTTTGTAGCGGGCTACCGTTGGCATTTCGATGGCGGGAATCAGTATCTTTTGGGGTATCTTTGGTTACTCCTCTGTTGTCAAAAACTAAACTTTACAAGTTGGTTTGTTTTCCAAGCCATTCATTCAGATATCAACAAGATTAAGAGGGCTAGTAAGGCATCATGACCCAACTACCACACAGATGGTACAATTTTTGCACCACCTCTGCAGCAACTTGTTGTGTTTCTACATATTATCAAGGTGGTGCAGTTATTGAACCACCTGTTGAACAATTTATGTGCACAACGATGTACAATATTTATTTATAGTTCAACCTCGAAAATGTTTATCCAGTCAAGCTAAAAAAATATTGAGAAAATAGCACGAAGGAAAAATAAAATCATACCCCCCTCCTCTTCTGAGCAGACATTTTTGTTGTACCAAAACTCAATTAACAAATCCCTAGATTTTGCAGGATTCGTGCCTATGATTTTGGGTTAGTTGTACTTCAATGACACAGGGATACCCTCGTAATTTTGGTCTCAAAGCTTTGAGATCATGTGTACAATGCATCCAAAAATGTATGTAAGACAAAGTATGTTCCAAGTTCTCATTTCATTGAGAATAAAATCATGCATGATTGTCTGACTGATTTTGTTGAGTAACAAATACCAGATGTCCCATGCCAGCAGTACAAGTTCAATGACCCACGCTCATGTTTGACACCACACGTTAATTCTGGTTGAAGTAGGAACATGGCCAAGCTAGAGCGGTGCACATGGAATCAAAACCCATACATCATGTCTACAGTTTATATACCATACATAAGCCAGCAGGTAGTTACAATACATAGGTAGGTATATTATGGAATGGTACCATTTTTAATAGGTAGACTACTTCTTGTGCAACATAAAATGGCATCCAAAATGTTAATGTTACATTACCAGTGCCATTTTATAAATGTGACCCTGCTTGTTCTGCTACTAGTTTGTATTTCCAGTCCATGATGTGTTATTATATTACTGGCATTGGCATTGACAATACAGTTCATAAAATGGCATTGCCAATAGCTGACATTGTAATTACATAAGATGACACTGCTGATTGCTGGTCTAGAAACAATCCATGTTTGATCCCTTTGTATAATGGTGGTGTCAAAATGGAACATTGCTTGTTGTACCATGACATTCACTTGGTGAAGTTATATTTTGGCAGTGCCATTTTATAAAAGGGAAAATGGCACTGTTCAGATGCTACAGTGCGTGTACGTACCTTATGTGAAATATGCCATTCTATGAATTAGTGCTTCTAGTTAATACGCTTTTCACTGCCATTCTAACAACAGGTGGTTGTGGGAACATATATTTATTGACTGGTAAGAAATTTGATGAAAGATGACATCAAAGTACTTTCCTATCAACTGTTCCTGTCAGGATGTCATTTTGCAAAATGACATGTTTCACATATTGGTATCAACTCATAGATCACTGGCAAGCAAGGTAGACAAAACAAAAGCAACGTCCTCAATACCATCATCTCTGAAACTTTGGAACAAGAAAACATGCCCAAATTATAATGATTTACCATGTTATCAAGACAACAATGGAAAATGTCCATTAGCATGAAGCTAACGTTCAGGGTTAAGTGGTCCAGAGCCTGGGTGTCCCATGTGAATGAAGCCTACTCATACTACCTTGCTGCCAAAATTGTCAAGGGAAGATTGCTTTAATAAGCCTTTGGCAAGGGATAGGATATGGTATTATTTCTGTTCATGGCATTACTTGTTGCAATATTGGGCAGCAAATACTGTTGATAATCATGGTAGAGTTGTGAGAGAGTATAAGTAGGGAGAGCTTTTACTAGCCATCAAATCATGACAATGCAATTACAAATCATCAACAGCACTCCAACACTAAACACTCCAATTTGAAGCATACAATCACCAGCAGATCCAAACAAACTGCAGCCTGGAAAACAGAAGTAAAATGAACATTCATAACTGTCACTTCCACTACATGCAAAACAGCAACTGGTACCACTCACCAATCACAAAATTTTGTAATGTCTGTCTTAACACATGCATCCACAACCCAAAATTCAATTTGCCTTGAGATATTCCATATGTGTATCCTGAATGTTGAATATTTTGTCTTTGTTGTCATTGTTTGTCGTACAATACTGTGCTTCATTCTCAGGAAGGCATTTGCTGTTGTTAGGAATCAATCTCAATGTTGTGCCACACTGCTTTGATAACTGCCAATCAGTTATAATTTAGTGCTTGACTTGTCTGTCTAAAAATCCTCTATATTGGTGTGCATGCTTCATTCTGAGGTCACTTGAACTGTTACTTTCTGATATCTTGAATCTTTCAATCATTAATTGATGATTGGCATTTGATTGATTTGGTTTTCTGCATTGAGCAGTAATTTTATGATATGTTTCATTATTGAAGTACAGTGTCCACAAGATAAATAGTCACCAGTTGAGATGATGCCTATTTGTCCAATGTGATGGTTGTGAATGTAGTAAAGCACATTGCTGTTATAGAAGGGGTATTGCAGCCTCAAAAGTGAACATATTTTGGAATGGAGTGATTGTAACATGGCTGTGGGATGGTGTTGAGGATGATTTAGCACCATATATGAAGACAGAAACACAGAAAGCAGATAAAGCCTCAATGCCACCATTAACATTATAGGGAGGAAGGGGGACACAGGGGTATGATGGTGGTTGATCTGGAAAGTTCCACACTAGGGAAGGAGGCCAATTTGTTGGTAGATCTTACTACATTGTGCAAGAATTGGAGCATATGCTGGAGTCCATTTGTGAGGATTTGCCCATTTCATGGATAAAGTGGGATCTGGTAGCTGATCAACATTCAAAAAGGTCACTGCCTACTATTCATTACAATTGAACAACCTATTACAAGAAAACTAGATACAGATTTCAGTAAGTATGTCATCATAACCATTTGGTATAATCTGACATTTATCTGTTCAGAATTTTTAAGAAAGTATCATGTAGTGAGTTTCTCACAAAAAGTGTTAGAAAGATTTTTACATACAAAGGAATAGTACATTATGGGATTGTGAAATTATCGAACCACCAAAAACAGGCAATTAGGACAAAATAAGATAGTGCAATTATTGCACCACCACTGGTAATTGTGATAATACACTTCAAAGCAAGTATGACATGATGATGCAGCAAACAAAAGCCAATATTATAATCATCATCCCCTATGGTACACACAGAAATGTAATTTTTAGGAAGAGCTGTTCTTTGGAGCAATGCTAGTACAGTATTGGTTATCATGGCTTCCAGCTTAAACAAAGTTGTGCCAATTGCCATGTTCAGTGTTGTCCACGATAACTTGTGAAAATGTTCCCACATCCTAACCCACCATGCATGCCCTAGCAATAGCTATAAAGACAGTGCAACCGCTCTTAAATGTTGGACTGCATATGATGGTGGTGTCGGAGCTGCATAGTCCATAGCGTAATGCCTGCATCCAAAACTCTCATATTCTTATAGTATCTAGGCATAGGCACTATTTGTATTTTTCTCTAAGTATTGTATGCTTTATTGTATGATTGTCACAGAGATAATTGGACAAAGTATGTGTTTCTAAGTGCACCAGTATACATATAACAATAGTTTTGTTACAACAATCATTGTGGGTAAAAATATCATTCCTATCACTTATCTATGACACTTTTCTGTGCACTACGATGTAAAAAGTGCTATCTTGGTAATGGCCACTACATGCTTGCAAGAATAAATAGACATATTGCATTCCAACTATCAGACCTGTTAATAAACACATTATTGACAAATTAAACACTGAGATTAGTTAGTCATACCCATATCCACCAATTCGCCTTCATAATAAAACAAATCTATTATCATTATTTAGGTAAATCAGTAGTCATAACTTTGATATTCATTGCATCATTTTTATTCATTGATACCAGCCCCCTGTAAACAGCTACCATGACACAGAAAGAGGAACACAGATGAATGGCAACATGAAAATTAGACAATGGCATGTTTAGCAAATGCAGATGGAGGAAAGGTGAGTGGCATTCCTGATTTATAACTAGCAGCAATTTTTCATTGCACAAAGGAACAAGCGTTCTGCCAAAAAATGTATAAAAATTGGAAGGAGCCATCTTCCATCTTGCATATGGTCCATGCTTTTATCATTGTTGGCATGGAGAGGGTGAAGGTGGTGCCTCTGGATTATATCCTAGGGCAACACAATCACTTTTTGAATGGATCAGAGAACTTTAGTTGAGAAAAAATCGTCAAAAAAGGAATTTATATTTCTTGTATTTCCCTTTATATACCATTCATTTTATTATTGTTGACACAAGGAGGGTGAAGAAGGTGGTACCTCCAGTTTCATTCACAAAGCTGGGATATGAATTGTGTGGGCAGTTGAGCAAATTGAATAGATTGTATGATAACATCTAAGACTATATGAGAAATGCATGTTTTCTTCACCTTGTGGTCTTGTCCCTGTTTGCTTTTATTGTTACCAATAGGGCAGAAGTGGCTGTCTCTCCAGATTCAGGCTGCGGGCTGAGGTACTAGCCATAGTTCATGTGGTGGATAAGAGTTTTTGAAAAGTGATAGATGATATCAAAGAAAAGCATGGGAAGCACACTTTGTCACCTTGGGCTCACAGCCCACAGTTGGTTTAGTTGTTATGAATGGGGTGGTAGGTGGCATTTTCATATTGTTTCTGGGGGACTGAGATTGAGACATAGTATGAATGGTGGGTATGTTTTTAAAGGAAATGTTACTTCAATTTATGTGCCTTGTGCTTGTTGGCCCTGTTGATTGTTAGCAGCAGGTCTGGTGATAGCATAGATAATTCTCTCAGAGGGCGTAAGATCATGGACAGTGACTGAGACAGCCTTTGTTGTGAATTATCAATGAAGCTGGAAGGCATATTGGTATTTTCTATTAGATTTTGATTTTCCTGAGATGCTGTCATTTTGTTTTTGAGAATCAGAATCCTAAGAATTTTAGCATCTTTTCTTGAGACTGTTCTTAGCTCATTGCATCACTTTTCCAGTAAGGCTCAGAGATGCACAATCAAAGAAAACATATAGACCAACAATTAAATATGATGAATGATGAAGAGGAGTGAAATACAAGTGATGAATATACACAAGTTAATCTAGTATGACAAGGGCAGAATAATTGTGAAGTTTGTAACGAAAAACATCCCACCTGGAACTGATGCAGTAGGTCAAGCATGAGATTAAAGTAAACCTATTGTTATCACTTCATACCATACACAAGCATCTTTCAGTAGAGATTATCATTCTACCAGAACACCATTATCACTGTACTTTCATGTGGAGGCTACACATTTTATGACCTGAAAACAACTCAGTCAAACACACATTACAAATATATAATTGTTGGAACTGCTAGTTTCTCTCAGCTGCACATGGGAAAGAAAGATCAGAATTCTACGGGCACTATGAGAAAGGACTGGTAACAAAATACCTGTTCCCATGCAAGCAAAACTCAATAGAGTAATAATTGTGAGAGTAACTCTGGATGAATGTGGAAGAGGAAGGAGACTTGTAACAACAGGTGAAAATGATGTACAACTTCTTTTCTTTGGATAAATCTTGGTAATAGTTTTTACTTTGTGACTGCTTGCAATACAATAATGGGTTTCTGATTCTCCACATGGAACTGGTGTTCTTGATTAATCATGAGTTGAATGTTTTGAGACAACATCCAAGTTAGCCAAGAAAATTATGCAAGTCCATGTTTAAGTAGGGAGATCAACCTTATAGCAATCAAGCAACATTGTGAAATCAACATGAGGCAAAATGGTTCCAGACAAAAAACATGAAATCCACCACACCCTGTTGACAAAGTTAAGTGATTCATAATTTTTTCAAAATATCAAAAATTATTTGCATCAATATTATACTTGGAGTCATGGTATGTGTCATGGTTAAACAAAATGTTGGACAATTATTTTGTAGTTCTGGGTACTTGGGTGATAATGGAGGATTGACTGATGGCTCTTATGCACTATGATGGCCAACTGCTAGCCAGGACTAACCCCAGTCAAGGCTATGCCAATAGTGTTGTTGATCCAAGTGGAGGTGATGATCAAGAAACACTTTGAGAGGCACTGTCAAGAAGCACCATCACCATCAAGCAGATGGATGATTTTACATTGTCATGGCAAGATAGAGACTGGACTAATCATGGTGACCACCAGTGGTGTTTTGGGATAGACCAACATGGAGGTAAGGAAAAGATTGGTTGTTGCTGCAACCTTTTGAGATTTTGGTGGAGCTCACATTTAAGACCAATCTAAGACAGCCTCCACTGTTATCTGATGGTTTGAAATGTTGCTTTGATGTGTTGATGATAATCACTTGAATATGGCAATGATGTTTACAAGAGGAAATGGTGCCCAATGACATGTGCTATGTCTGGCAATGAAGAAGTAGGTGGATTATCTTCATTGCAGTGCCTCAGTTTCCAGTAAATACTGGCACTGACTATACAAATGGCATAATTAAATCAAAAATGAATGCTCAATTAAAGTTGAATTAGTTCATTCATAAGTAATTTATGATTTATTTGTGTAGTGTGTTCTGAGGACATTAGACTGGATGCTTGATATGTCTGCTGTCGACAGATCAACAAACAAAGGTACCTTTTTGGCCACTCACGTAACCTTACACTGTTGAAAAGCTCTCTTCCTTGGTTTTTGGATGATGTAAATCTTTTATGTATAGTTTTTATTCCTGTGGAATGTTATTTTCCTTCAAGTTCAAGGGTGACATCTTGAGGAGAAACAATAAATTGATTGCTGTGTAGGACTAATATGTTTCTTTGTAAGATACCATACATACTGTAATTTATGTGGAAAGTGTCCACAGTCTCTTTGTCAAAAATGTTAATGAAGTTACTTTTCTGTACTATTCCTTTCTCTCTAGAGGCCCAGTTGTAAATGTATGGTGTCCACAGTTATGCACATGACAAATAGACTATGAACGCCAAGTCTAATTCATAATTGGTAGCTCAAGAGTAAGATGTCCTTGGACTCAGGTGCACCATGTAAAATTGTAAGCATTTATGTCTACGGTAATTGTGACCATATGACAGTTTCATACGTGGGATTTCGACCCCTGCTGAACACCCATCGGTCTCAATTTGTGCAGCATCTGTTGTCACAAACCCCGTGTTTTTCATCTGTAAAATTATTCATATTTGGCTGTATTACTGCAAAATTCAAAATGAGGGGGAGGGGGCAGCAACCATATCAAGTACCATACCAAAATTGCTACAAGACCATAACACATAACATCTTGAAGCAATTTTCCTTGAGAAACCGGGATATTATGAATTTCTGGTATATATGCCAAATACCAGATGCAGTGCCATTATTGGACTGCCATCAGTGCAAATCAATATCTGATGAAGTTAAATTTTCACACCACCTCATTTAGTGCTATTCCCATGTATGTAAAACCCATGTATCAGACAAATTTATGAGAAACTTAAAATATTACAATTCTTTTTAATTCTGAACAAAAGCTCAAGAGATGACGCCCCATTGCAATAAAGCCTTACATGTGTAAATTAACTGTTATACTGTAGTTTACATTTAATATGATGTAATAAAGTGTCTTGTTTTCAAGGATGTTAGCAACTGGCTGCAAATTTCTTAGTGGTCTACAAGTTCTTAATGTACAACATACAAATGTTGATGCTTTGATGTGAATGTTGATGATTCTACTGTTGCAAGCAATCATCTGTACTTATGAGGGACAAACCACAACACAAATTGGAAGGGATGCACACCATTTAAAGAAAAATTTCTGTGGTAAGAATTCAACATTGTCCTATAACTTGCGATCAGTGATTAATGTTAGGTAACAAAAAATTGCTCAAATTTTCCAATCGAAGTCATTAAGTTTGTGACTCGACTTTACAGGACAAGAAGCTGACCCAATGAAAAGTTATCAGCATCTCAAATAATCTGCTGAAATGATGTTTGCTTAAATGATTTGAAACTTTTAGTGGTTCGTAGACACCACAACATAGGCAAATTTTGACTTTTGTGATAAGAGTGGACAGTTGGAGTGCACAGAAGTCACGAGAAGTCAGCAAGTAATCATTGGGGTCATCATCAGTTCATCACCAGGATCATCATGGGTAGTCATCATCCATCATGTAAGTCATCAGGGTCATCATAATGTCATCACCACAGTCATCAAAATGTAGTCAAGTGGTATCACTTAGGTTGTGCCTAGACACTTGTCATGTCACTTTCAGTTGTTGGTTATCGTTGTCATCACCTGAACATCCTGGTTTACACCTCATTCATTGCAAAAGTAAATACATGGAGTAACCATACATAGAGAAAATAAGTAGACAAGACGTGCAAGATAACTTCTTGGGCCTCAATGATCCCTAAGAAGCTTTTATTGCTTAACAGAGAACTTTTGGTCCCAAACATGAGTAGCCCACATTTAAATGGCCTTGCAATCCTCCTTGAAGTTTTCTTCAGTAGCATCAAGTATTGCTCAATCTAGCTCTAAGGGAAAATCAAGTCTCATGTGAAACAGTTTCATCACAAGGGTTGTCCTTGTCGTCATGGTGGGTCATCAAAAGTTATAGCCAGCTGTAACGGGGGTCTTCAAAAGGTATTCGCCAAGTATTGTCACGATCATCAACACAAAAATGTCTTACCAAGGTGTCATCACGGTTGGCAAAAGGTTCCTACCGAGGGTCTACATGGTCATCACAAGGATTTCAAAGGTCATCAGATGAGTCAGAAAATGGAACAGTCATCTCTCGTTGTCTCTTGTTGTCACTTATTTTTTTTATCTTGTTAGACTTCAATATATTGAAGTCACCTGTCTTGCTTACATAAGTGGTAGACACTTAAAGCCCTATAGGATCCACTAGGGCCACAGCTGTTACAGTGTTAATATTTAATCAATATTCATTATTTAAAATTGGTGTGGCCAAAATGGGAATGCATTATCCTGGTTCATTGGCTTCCTGTGGTACCTTACCTCAGGTTGCTCTAAACCTTACAATGTTATACAATTTCATATTTTGACTCATCATGACCTAGTTGGGCTTTAATGTAAAGATTTGTTGGCATTAGATTGAGAAATTGGCTGAATTGACTTGCCTATTACTCACCAAAAACCGACTAAAAGAAGCAACCCAGAACGTAAGAAATGCTTCAATGTCTTGCAAGAAACTCTTTCCCTTCCTGGGGGGCACTAAGAAAAACGTGGTTGGTTGAGTTCATATTGAATGTTATGTGCTTCTCCAGTAAAATGAGTATTTTGACTTATCACCGATTAAGGCAGTAATGCATAAATCTGTTCGTGATAGGTGTTGCTGTGGATTAATTGTGAGCTAATTATTCCATTTCACAGTGTAACTGGATAGGAGTAGCAGATCCTAGATTTTTAAAAATCAATGCTGTGATGCAAGTTTTGGTGGCTAGGTTATGATCTCAGGATGTTTCAGTTCTTTTTGGGGGGTAGGATCAAGCAGTGCAGTGTTATGGATCTCAACAGAAGTGGAAGAAAGAGAAATTGCATGTCTTGCAAATCTACACCAATATTGGAGTAGGTTTGGACATGTAAGCCAATGTTGGTGAGTAACTATGTGTAGCTGTTGTAAATTTAGTTACAACAGTTGCATAATTCACAATTGGCAACAGATTAGTTGATTACAGTGAATGTCAATGGCAGGTCTTCAGAAAGTTTCAAATTTAACAACTGTCAAAGTCATCAAAGCCATATCTAGAAATAAGTAAGTCTAACGGAAGGGGTCTGAGATGTGACGTCATCAATGTTGATCTTTTTTTTCATTTTCAATCTTCCATGAGGAACCAGGGAATAGCCAAATTTTTGGTTCATCAATGATGGGAATCTATTGAATTGCTGAAAGATCTGTACTTCTGCAAGCATGAATATTCATACATTATACATTAGGCTGGGCTTAATAACACAAACTCTCCCACAATCCATCCAAATAAATTTACTTGCAAGACACACAGCTTTGCCACTTGGAAGATTTTGGCAAGTTGGACAGACCACAGGTGACAAATTTGTCATTGTTCATGTGACTACATTTCATGACCTTCTGAAGACCTCAAGAATCCTTTGTGATGACATTGTCATGAACCCAACAACCTGTGATTTAGACCTTTTGACAACCCTGATTACGTGTTGTGAATACACTTTACTACCCTTCATAACATAAGTGACAATCCTTGTGACAATAGCCATAACAATGAGCAAACAACAGCATAGGTAGTCAAAGAGATGTGAATGGTACTAGGTGTCTAAAAGGATGAAGGCAACAACAAGGATGACCAATGACCCCAAATTAGGAGGTGGCAAAAAGTGTCTGATAACCAAAGTAACTACCCCCAATGACACTTTGACAAATTAAGTTGCAACCAAAATGCGACCTGACTGTAGACTGGATAAAGTGGGATTTTCCCATCTAATAAAAATATTTCTTTTGTAGGAATGCATACATTTGAGTACCCAATGTACCATTCTTCCTCACACACTTGTTCTCCCTGAAGTGATACTTTGACCAATGACAATAAGAATATTTCAGAACATTATTTTAGAATGGTGTTAGAAAATTAAACTAATTGGACATAAAGTTACATTGGAATCTATTACAATCTTGTAGGATACAGTGAGAGGTAACAAAAGGAGACAGAACATCAGCTGAAGACATCACTAATCTGTGGATCTGGTATGTGCAACACAGTGACAACTGCTATGTTGTCTTGAATGGTCAATGCAATCTGTTTGGTAGGTGCAGTTTGCTATTAGCAACAAATAGTAGGACATCAAAACAGATTAGTGTTTCAACAAAGGAAACAACCCATGCCCTGATCACAGTTGTGGTTGCCAAACCAACAGCAAAGAATGAACTGCCAGTGGGCAAGGGCCATTGGTGCATGTGGGCAATTTGTCCATCACCAAAAAACTTCTGACCCGTTCACCATGCAATCAGATGAGGGGAACTTCTTCATTGAACACATCAGAGAAAAATTGTTGGAGGGGTTAAAATTCATTTTCGGAAAAAGATTACTGTAACTTTGGCACAAGAAATCACGCTTAGTATTATTTAGTTCTAAAATATCCCCACCCCCACCTACAGTGCAATATTTTCAATATACACTTTGGTCAAATTCCTGATGTTTCTCATGATGTAAATATTGCATTGTAAGATTTGTACCTATTCCTTCATATAATCAAAAGTATGAACAGACATTATTGAGAAAGACACATTTCAGACTTACTTTTATAAAACACATTTTTCAGTACACTGCATTCACATTACCCTATTCCTAAGAAACACATCAATACATTATAATTATCACAGCCCTACCTTATCACACCCCTTCAACCCTAGTAACCCCCTTCTTGTTCATCATTACTGACTGAATGGAGGCAAATCAGGAACCTGCTGAAAAGCTATGTTGTCATCTGAATATGCTGATGATTCATCATTGTTGTCTCCCAGCATGTCATAAGCTGATGACTTAGCTCTGATGCTCCATGAGTACTTTTATGTACTTCCATCAAATTTTCTGCATCATGCCACAACCCAAAGCATGTATCATTGTTATGAACTTCACAAAAATTGCACACGAAACTTGCCTAGCGGAATTTCAAATCCCCTTTTGCACACAGAGTGCATTTCATATTTCATCGTACTATGTGTTGGATTAACATCTCTGATGGATACTTTCCTGTGTTGATATGACCTTACCCTGACAAATTTTTGTAGTCTGGTCAAAGCTGAATTTTCTGATAATACTTGTAATTTACATCTCTTGACCAGCCAAGGGTGTTCCTCCTTGAACTGTTTGAATTCCTCAGTCATTTGATCTTCATCTGATAACACTAATGATAGATTACGGGTACATATGTAATGCTGAAGGTACCATGATGATGGCAACAATTTCAATGTATCAATGCAAGGTTGCAAGACAAAAATCATTAAAGTCAAATTCTTGCATTTCCTCCTCAACTGTGCAACAGTTGGATCAGCTCCATCATTATCATCATCCCTATGTTGAGGAACTGAACAATTCTTGTAGCCTGAACGACTCGCCAAGTATTTACCACCACCCCACAAATCATCCTCATAATGTAATGAGCTTCAAAAGAAACCTTAAGGCCCAGCATGAACACATGATGTTAAATTTCAGTGTCTTTGTGTAATCCCCACTTTGATCTGTTATGATGAAATTATTGGTAGTGCTTGAATATACTGATTGGCTTCATTGGCTGAAACCTACATACATCGGGATCCAGTTCATCATCAATTTTAGTTATGTCATCATTCTTTCTAGACACCAATACTCAGTTGTACAAAACTGACCACATGGGGCAATGGCTGATGCAATCATTAATATCTTCACCTGACATCCCAGTTGGGCAGTCAGAGTTTTCAAAAATCCCAGGGATAATATCTGCTTGTCACGAAGCCAACCAACAAGAGGCTCACCAACTGTTTTGAGTAACATGTAGGGATCCTTTGTAATCTCCTGGCTGAATTCAACCACTAGATACCAGATGTTTTCTGACTCATTATCAAAAGCTACTGTGGTCACAAACAGTCCATACTTAAGATTGGTAACTATTGATTGATGCAACACATGCTTCCTATTTGAAGCCGGCACACATCTGTAAAAGATATCATCATTTGCAAAGCAAACTCAGTGCATTTGGCTCCATCACTCTCAGACAGAACAATCTCCTTCTTTGCATGAGTCACTTGAGGAACTGCAGTTGATGATCCCTCCAACACCAAAATGCTTGAATGATCCTTAATTGAGGTTCTTGACCTTATCTTTGATCCCATTTCCTCAATATAATATTTTGCATCTTGTGAAGTAATAAATGGATGATTCTACCCTACAGTACTTGGAATAGTTGACATTTGTATCCTTTAACTCCCACGGCATAAAGCATCTTTATTTTGCTATATCCATGGTCAAAATTGATTGAGACATTATGGTTTGAGGAGAGAAGAGTTGGAAATTGGTTAACCAAACTCGTTATGTGTTCACCTTTGACATGTAAACACATCCCAAGAATGCATCTTTAATGAGAATCTGTGATGGCATCAACAACTGGACCCTCTTTCCCAGCCTTGCAACAACTCGAGTCTTGCATTTGACATCACTTGAAAAACAAGAACCCATTAGCTCATTATCTAGTACTAGTACTCCACTTCTCTTGTTCATAATAAGTTTGATGGAAGGTCCAAAAATTTTCTAATCCAACTCTTCTCGGTTTTGCAATCAAATTTTATCCTGCATCCAAGTATCTTCAAGTGCATCAAAACCACAGCCATGAAGATGACGGTGAGAACTGATGTCAACAAATCTTGATAGTGTTGTCAACACTATATTTTCTGACTTTTCAAGAGGAAGAAGAAACTGATTATATTCAACTGGGGTAGAGACGCAGAACCAACTTCAAATTAACCCTCTTACATAAGTTGGACCAAAGTGCGTTAACTAGAGTAAAAAAGTGTGCCTAGTTGACTTAACTAAAACACTTTCCGACCTTTGTTTATTGCTCGTGAATTAGAACAATTCTGGTATTTTTTATCTATATAACCTTATCTTGCGTCAATTTTTACTCTAGATAACTAACTTCACCATTTACTGTGTTTTTTCTATCCTAGGGAGAGGTTGCTTACAAACACGCTACAGACCTCTCCTACACTTATCCCACAAAGAACATCAAACGATCAATGATTCCCTTCACGGTGACAGAAAGTCATCATGTGTTGCCATTTGTCTGGATGTGTTGTCTGCTTGGTCTTCATTCACAAAGACTGTCTTCTCGCTGAGCTTGATTCTGTTGATGAGGCCCTTGATGCCTCCAAGAAGAGGAATCATCTCTACCGTTCTTTTGTTGCGTCTGTACATGGAAAGTTGGGGGCACTCAATCGCGTTCAAATTCTGCGCTATGTTGTATTGTACATTTGCTCTATTTGCCCTAGCGCAGATGGAAAATATATGGGATTCTGCGCTGTTGGAGACGTTGGAGACAGTTAGCCTCATGGTGTTGGGGAGGGACACAATTCTGATAGCGGACGTAATGCTGGATCATTTCTGTTGTAGTGAGGATATGCAACGTCCTCTTGGTCATCTGGTATGTCAACATATTCCCAATCCAACTGTTCAGAATACTCACCATGTTCTTCCATGTTTTGTGTGTTGTATTTGTCATCGGCTATGTATCCATGGAGAATGTCATCAGAAGTAAGTTGTGGAAAGTCCATCACCTCTGCAGATATCTCCTCTGATTCTCCATTCATTCCATCTTCCTCATCCTCACTTTCAACATGTTCCACAGTAGCACGTAGCAACAACAGCCATTTGAGGTAAAGGTTGATTGTTTCTCAAATTGCTGTCTAGGCAACTGGAGACATCCTGATATAAGCAACCTGCTGCTTTTGTCGGGATTGTCTCTTCTCATGAGGAGTTGCACCTCCGCTAATACTCATGGTGGACCTTTTCTTCTACATCTGTGCTCGATTTGAACCAAGGGATGGAACGACTAGATTGACAATGCCATTCGGACCAAGTGGATATATGGGGTCAAAGTTAAAGCGAGCCATTCAAAGCAGTGCCATTGGTTGAGATCAGTTTTAACAATGGTGGTTCTTAGTGAACTATCATCGAGAGCAAAAGGGAAAGATCATGTTTCCCATACAATCTTGTATTCCTGCGAGCCTCCGTATGGAGTGGAGTTGATGATGCTGTTAATAAAGAAGTTGGGAGGGATGTCATGACAAGACAATGGATTCATGAGATATAAGTCCTTTGTTGCCCTAACTCCTTCGTTCTTGAACAATAACTTTCCTGAAAAGTACTGGGCCTTTGCAATCTTGCTGTCAAGAGAAAGGTATTCACGAGATGATTGTTGAGCAGCATCAGTTTCACTGTTTCATATGCATCCGCAGAGGCAGATTCGGCGTAGGAGAAGGCAGATTTGTTGTTGTTGTTGTTGGTGGAGACGTGTCCTGCACAATGGCGGCAACGGGAGGGACATTGGGCAATGGAGGCAAAAGGGGAATGTGAAACTCTTGTGTTAGAGGTGACGTTTCATCATCTTCAATTTCTGGCATGATGAATCTGCTGGTTTATCTTAGACACACTTGTTGGAAATAAAAGACCGCACGTTGATATACATTATGGGGACCTATTATGACGGATTTTTTTGCGTAGAATCGATCTAGACAGTCAGACAGAACCACAAATGAGTGGAAGGGGGTGAAAACAGATGATTTCGTTAACTGGTGTCGGTTTTATGGCTAGTTTATCAACTAGTGTCAAACTTTGCTCTAGATAAGGATGTAGCTATGACATCTTACAGTTCTACAACTGTTCAACAGGTTGCTTCCCATCTTTGAGAAGCTGTTCTGAAAGATGCCCTCACAGTTTCTTGGCTACTTCACAATTCAGAGTGACATGAAAGTGTCAGGACCAACATGATCCAGACCAAACCTATTTAGATGTGATCTCATGTTAGATTCAATCTCTTTGAAAGTTTGAAGAAATCTATTTCTTGCATACTTTTTGAGAAATTCTTCTTCTATCAGGATAGTACATGAAGAGGAATTCTCATGCAAAACAATTTGCCAACCACCATCTTCAACACAGCTTCTTATGGAAGATAGAAGACTCTCACTGAGTCATGGCATGCGGCTGCTTGGTATCGAACCTTTCACATAAGCCTGGAATGTCTGGTAAAACTTTTGAAGATATTGCATATGCCCAGCAATCATGTGTCTCATGGTCAAAAACAGGCATAAGTATGTATCTCAAACTTATGATGCCAAGCCAAAATTACTTTTTTCATTACTAAAGGAGTCATGTAGGAATCGTCCACCTTACAGTGCATTATTTTCACCATAAGGATTAACATGGGGAAAGCTAGTTATGGTGCAATATTTGCACCCTAAAAAGGATGGTGATGAATCATCAGTCATCAAACATAATCAAATTAACTCCTGGAACTGAATTTGCTCCCACTACACATATTCTCTGTACTTTGTCTGCCATCGATGTGGCGCTTTGCACTACAGACACAAGGACCTACCTACATCCGACAACACACTAACTCATCTCACAACAATCAAGCAAACACTCCAGTATGTGCTTGATGTTATTGTTGCTGAGCATGAGAATGCCTCCAATGTCATGCCATTTGTCTAGAACCAATGCAACACTACTGGTTGGATGAAATCCCATGGTAACGTATTGCAGAAGTGACTGGAATACACCTTCCTTGCGTCTTGTATTTTGATTTGCTACTTCTTGTGATGGATACTTAAAATAGAAATTGCTGCTTGCATTTCTCTCTTTTGATTTTTTCATGCTCTTTGTGTCTAACGTCGAAACCGCATCCTGTAACTTACCACTCATCCTGAATGCACCAAGCTTTGTACTATAATTCAAAAATGCACCTTCGCATTGGGGCATGACATTGCGAAAGAGGAGGCGGTCAGTGTTGGGAGACAACAAGGACACTTTTTTATAAGGACACGTTGGATCACTTTTTTGTGATAAAGAAAACTAATCATGTAAGCAGCAACAATGGCAAGATTTTTAGGCAAGTTGAATAGTCCAGTGATTATTCCTTTTTGCATCTGTTTCAATGTGTCTTTACATAAAATGTTCAATTGTCCTTTCATTACTCGACTAAAAATTCTCCTTTTGACTTCATCTCATTCATAACAGTCACCAATGGTATCAAGTACTCCACCCCAAACAGCTGACATGTTACCATCTTCTGCTCTTCATTGCCCAATCATGACAAAGGCATTACTCCTGGATCTAGTACTCCTGAAACAACACAATGGTATGCTGTACTTTATTTGCTGAAACAATTGCATTAGTTGTTGTACTAAATTGCAATGACATGAATTTTGTTTGGCTTGTCTCTGCAGAAAAATCCAGTGAAAATGTGAATCTTGCCCGCTTTTGAACTACGGTTGAATGTATACTTGGCATCCTCTAACCTCCCATTGTTCCTTGGAATATCTGTTGTCATTACTACATTCGGATCATGTTCCCATATGAAGGGGGCAGTTATATGACATCACGGGACTTTGTCTGACAAAATGACTCATTTTGTCAGACAATGCATTTTAATCAGTTAGGTGTTAGTTTAGTGAATAAACTGACACCATTTTTGTGAAAAGGTAACCATTAAATTTCAAAATAAAAAGTGGTTTTATATAACGGAACCACTGGTTTCTGTGATTTTGTAATACAAAATGAATGGAAAGTCTTAGAGAAAAAAGAAAACCACATTCATTTCACTATTAAAAGACATTTTGTCTGGCAAATCTTTGCGGGACAATATCGCAGAAGGATGGAACTGAACCATGGACCATAGTTACAACACCGCAGCCTCAACCCTCTGAGCCTAAAAAGATTGTCATCTCTAAACTAAGAGACAATATCCATCAACATTGAGGCAATTTAGGATACCCTTTATGATATACTCATGTCTGTATGTCTAGAGAATGCCAACAAGTTTTGTCAGACAAAACCACTACAAAGGTGTGTTTTGTCAGACATAGTCTCGCTTTCTATATAACTGCCCCCATCAGACAATTTAGAAAAGGCAAATTTGTCAAACATATCAACTTTGGAATGACCCGAGCTCGTTTCAATGACATCTTCATTTTCTGCAGTCATGTTCAGTAGCTTTCCCTCAATCAGCCCAATAGAATGCACTTCTTTGTTGTGCTTTTGTTGAAGTAGATCCGCCTTGCATCTCTGCTCATTTTCATTGTCCTCAATGTGTTCTTGATGAAGCTGATTTGAAATTTGTTAGACATTTGGATCATTGGTAACTTTCCTGTGAGATACCTGCAGCTTACAACACTTCAAGGTACATGTAGCTTACAACATTTCATATCCATTGACATCTTTGTCGTGCGGAAAGCTGAGATCATGAACTATTTCTTCAGCTTCAGGAATCTGACGTGGTTCTATCATTATGACATTGTACAGGTGCATAAAATTCTCAATAAATATTTGATACAGTTCCTTTACAAATGAACTCCAACGCCTGCCTAATATTTTCAATATCAAAGGATACCTTGACTTTGCTCGATCAATCAAATCACCCTCATAAAAGCCATGAAGAATGTTCCCTGTCATCACAGCTTTTGTAGTGAACTCAGGCAGGGTGAAAATAAAGTCAATGAGTGAGGCATTCTTCTTAGCATTTTGGTTGAATACCTTCTTAGAGGCCTCACTGCTGATTCCCTTTGTGACCCTCGTCTTCATGGGATGTCAAGGTAGCTCAACAAGTGGTGACTATAGTATTCTCCCTTTGTTGCTTGTAGGGAACCTGGAAAATTTCCTGACAAGTACAGCTTGGAGATGGCTGGTCCTGCACAGCGTAGAAATCACTACTAAATCTACATCACACTATTATTTGCATAATTTGGCTTATGTAAAACATCTTTTTTATTTTATGTTGCATGAATAAAAACTCTAAAAAAACCGCCTCTCCCCCGCTCGTCACGATCGCTCCCCACACAACCGTACCCCCCCCCTCACTCCAATTGGACAGTTCCGTTCTCCAATTTTAGAGTGCAGGAGTGTGACCTAAATGGTTGTTTCGCATCTACAGGTGCTGTAGATGCTATGAAGCCCTTTAGGTCACACTCCTGTACTCTAAAATTGAGTCCACTCATTTACATTTTGGGCGCGAATCCCATGGTTGCCATATAATTTTTATGGTCAGTAGCAAATATCTTAAATGTTTTTAAAAATAAAGGTAGTCACTAAGTATCATAGGAGGCAGGAAAAAGCATCTCCAAGGTGTATTATAATGTATTTGTTGTACTCCAGCTGGCGATTTTTATCGCCAAATTCCTAAGTTGCCTGTCTTGCCTGCTCGCAGTCTTCCTGGACACCGAAGGGGTACAATACAGGTACAATATACAAAATTCGATATTGTACCCATGTCATGCGTTTGTCGTCACTTCCTCATGTCAGCCTCATGTCCTCTCTCCTCTCATCCCCGAACAATGATGGACGGCGACCTTCCGTAGACCGCGACACCAATTCAATTTCCATGATCGAAAAATATGAAGCTCCAATCATTCGCCGCTTCGCTACTGGCATTCACCTTCGTCGAAGTCTCATCATCATCCGGCAACTCTGGTCGCCGCATGCAACGCATGATTTCTTCCTCTCTAAGGAATGGTTCTCTATTAACTTCGCGATTCCATCCTCTCAGTAGGAACCCGACATTTTTCGCGAACCAATCTTCAAATAAGTCCGAAAGGAGCCGGCGAATCATTGCAACCTTCACAGGACCATCCTTAATACTTTCACCTCGTTGTCATGCATTCCGGCATTCCTTCAGTGTCGTTGCCTATAGCGCGGCTCCCGGAAAAAGAAGACATAGTTGCAGCAACATCATCAACAGCAGCGAGGGCGTACCAAATGTGAAACATTGGTTCACTCTCACATTGCCCGAGGGGTCATGCGTGGGGGTGACCACATCATCCGAACATGAGTTTTTAGAACGAAATCAGCCAACGACTGCACTATCGTTGTCATCTCTATTACACCAGGAGGAATTTGCATGGGGACAAGAAAACATATCATCTGTTATGTCAAGGACTTCGTTTTATTTGGGAAGGATGGCATTGCGTTGCTCTCTGCGCGAGATATTACATCTTAGTGCTGATGACAAAGAGACAATGGACGAGGACAGTCGTGGTAACTCTGAATCGTTTTGGATGCAAATTCAATCAAATCCAATTAAAAAGGACAATTACGGGAGGCCAATCCTCCCCAACGTTGTCGCTGGATCGATCAGCCACAAGGGAGAGTATGCAGTGGGATTATCTCGCTTTCGTTTCGATGATGCATCACTTTTAACAATTAACAATGAAGAGATCAACTTATTTAATGATGAAGACTCAATGGTTGTGAACTGGAAGGAAGAGTGTCCGGTGAATCCGAACGAAGAAGATGAGGATGAAACTATACTTAATGATGGATCAAACTCCAATCAAAATTCTTCCGTTGAGGGCGTCGGTATTGATCTTGAGAGAATAGACGACGAGAGAGGGGAACGGATACGACGAAAAGTGTTGACGGAAAGGGAACAAGAAGAGCTGGGCGGATTGGAGGTGATTATTCACTCGGCGAATAACTAACCTTTTCTTTGCCTTTTGAGTTTTTCTGACCCCTCTTTTTTAAACTCCCACCACACGCAGACCTTAGGTATTTCCAGAGGAGAAGAAGTAATGTTGCGTTTTAGGTGAGATCGATTCTTGTTGATTTTGTAGTCCTCCAAATAATAAACCGTGTCGTCCCGCTCACCTCTTGCACCGCTATGAACGCAGTCTAAAAGAAAGCGTATACAAAGCTATGCACCCCGTCTTATGTGAATACGTGGGGTTTCAAGAGGCTGAAGTCCATCCTCTGGCAGATGGCACTGCACTAGTTCGGTTAAACTTTTTGAAAGACAGGGATTCTCTAAGCCCTCGTACGCGTTCAATGGTTGTTCGTAGTGCGTCGTGGAGGAGAGTAAATGGATTTTTCTTGACAAGTGCGTCTGTAGGTGTACTTTCAAAAGCTTAAGGCCGATGAATTATGTGCACATCAGTTTACGCTCTTTGGAAAAAAGACCAGCAAGACAGACGTAGACATTTTAGTACGAGTTAAATTGTTTTCTACTAAGCTCTGAATGTGTCTGTAACGCCAGCGCTAGATCATTGATAGAATAGATTTGTGTGCAAAAGATGTAAACTCAACTTTTATTTCTTACGGAAGAGAGAAATTGATGAGCTTCCCAGTAAACACCAGTATGTGCCTCCAAAATCGGCGTCCAATCATCTCCCTTGGGATACCCACCACCCATGCAAATAATCAACGGGGATCCCATCCTATTTGCAAATTCAAACACAAGCGAATTCCGCCGTGTTATACCCTTGCTTGTGATAGACAACTTCCCGAGACGGTCCGCATGATGAATGTCCACTCCGGCTTGATAAAAAATAACATCAAATTTCCTTTTCGACGTATCCTCGTCATTGTCATAATTGTGCTCCTCAATCCGTCTCAGCCAATGCCTCAAAGTCGACAAATACGTCTCATCGTCACACCCCGCGGGCATCTCAACATCCAAATCCGAATGTTGTTTTTCCGAAAAATAATTCGCCACACAATGCATACTAAACGTTTTGACGCGATCATTTTCTCGAAAGAGTGCTGCATTTCCATTGCCTTGATGTACATCCAAATCAATAATGAGAATCCGTCGAATGGTAGACAATGGGTTGATCATCGATTGCGGCGATTGTTCTCCATACGTCCGAAGGAGAACATTGGCCGCCACAGCAATATCCGAGAATATACAAAACCCCTCGCCGTAATCGGAAAAGGCATGGTGGGTGCCGCCGGCCACGTGCGCAGCCCAGCACAACCAATGGTCTTTGTTCGTATGGTGCGACGTACTTTCGTGATTCAATAATGAGTGTTGTTCGAGTGTTTGTATCCTCGTTCGTCTTCGAACGAATTCCTCCCAAGCCGAAAGAGCCGCAGCCACCGTTCCACCCACCGAACTCAAGCTTCGACGTACGTGTTTTTCACTCCATGGAAAACCAATGTTGCGATTTTCGCGTTCCGTTAACTTTCCGGAGAGGTAGCGGGAGATATAGGTGGGATGGTGGGTTGTCTCCAGTTGTTGAGTTGTGGCTAAGGGAGATACACGGAATTCTGTTTCATCGCGTGTGGTAATTGTCAAGTGCGGAATCGTTTGAGAAAAGTGATACGTCAATAGGAATAGGCAACAAATAAAAGCGAGCAATTAGAAATCTCTGCATTTATGTTTGCGGTTTCAATTTGTGCAATGAGATTGTCACAAAAAATGTTCTAAACTTTGATCCACAAACCAAAATCACCAGACAATTACACACTTAAAAATTCGAAGCACCCCATCAGCAACTAGTCTCACCACAATCAACCTTTCGATTCTCCTCGGCAATGGACATAATCCTATCCTGCAATGCCATTCTAACTTTCCTATACTTTTCCATCGGAAATCGATGACCGGGTGGCAAGTCCACCTCGTATACATCATTGTAGTAGATTGGGAAATACGGTCGGAATGGATACTCGAGTGATGTGACGCGCGGTGTGTCCTGGTCCGAGGCAGCCGTGGCGGCGCATCGTGCACGTGGGCGATGTGCACGGTGGAAACGATTGGAGCGGAGCGCTGTTTGGAAGGTGCCGGTTTGGTAGCTGTAGCAGAGGCGCTGAGAGAGCTTGGCATGTGCTGGTGATGTTATGGTTGTGGACGTGAGGAGAAATAATGTCATGATGATCAAGGTCATGATGATGATTATTTTTTTGTGGGATCTGCGATCGGCGTCATCTCGCTTTTCATGTCAAGATGGGAGCGAATGATTCAGAGACGATTCTGTCTGTCAGCACGTGATGTAATTACCCATGTGTTTCGATGAAAGGGATACTTTTTGAGCGTGATGACATGAAGTTGTATTTAAAGGTAATTAGCAATGGCGCACTCCGGTTTTGTCATGAAGGGCAGCAACAGTCGCAGCAGGATGCAACCTGGATAGCCATACTTTTATGAGTCGGTTATGCCACCGGACAAGGACGCCGTCCCGGGCAAAGATGGCTGCAACCGCGTGACGAAACACAAGATACGCGACAACAGTTTAAGAATCTCTAAGAATGAATGCAACCTCCCTCGAGAAGCACCGCACAAAATACTTTAAATTCAGATTGAATGCGGTGTTGACGCGCAATGGTCATGATATTGCGAAGGAGTGAACACTCGACCGTAACAATAATCGCTGTTATTGCCCTGATTCTTTGGTTCACAGCGTTCTCCATGGTGAGTTGTTTGTCACTCGCTCTTCGTTTGAAACTATTCCTTTTGTGGCAGTCGTGCGCGCCACACTCAAAGTCTTCCGCATGATACCCACAAATGCAGATCATTTATCGTGTCGATCATGAACTGGACTTATGTGCACATGGCGGCTGCGGTGAGAACCCTGCTATTCGAGACGCATCCATCAAACAACGCATACTCGCCATTGATAATATGGAAGAGAACGAGCTACAATCACCAGAAATTCCATACCAGAGACATCCTATCCTTCGAAAGATGAATCAGACCTCCAATCCAATCTACTTTCTTCACATCGGGAAGGCAGGCGGGACATCGATAGACAAATTAATACAAGGCTATCGCAGAACATTGTACACAAGGAAGAAATACTATGGATTCAACCACTTCGATTGGTCCTATATTCAAATGCACATGATGAAGAATTTTCGTTCAAAACCTATGGAAACGGAAGAAAGCGGAAGATTAGATGTCTCCCGAAGTGCCGATGTGATCACCTTCCTACGAAATCCCGTATCGCGGTCTATATCTCAATTTCACTACTCCAAGACGTTGACTTGGGCGAAGAATATGAATGCATCATTTATCGATCAAACGTTAGAGGAATATGTACACGATCCCAACAAGACATGGTTTCAACCCCTCAATGATGGCGAGGGGGGCATCGACTTCCTATCTGGAATTTTCAAGACAGACAGCTGGGTGATGACCGATAACATCGAATCTGAGGCCAAAGAATACTTGAGACAGAATAAAACTGCGGCATGTCTGCTCTCCGCCAAGAGACTAGAACAAACTGTCTGGTTTGGACTCTTGGAAGATGTGGATCGGAGTATGAAACTATTGCAAATATCATTGGGGTTACCGGAAACACCGGCGCTTCAAAAGAGGAACAGTGCCCCAGTGGAGTATCCTGCACCATCGAACGAGATTAAGAAGGAAATTGAACGGTACCTTCCCAAAGATATGTGGTTGTATCACTTTGCGAAGAGATTGTTTGAGGCGAGATGGAATTATTTCATGAGTGTAGATGGAGGTGTGTATGTGCCCCCGGAGCTTCCCCCTTTACCTGAGTTTTAGTTCAGCACCATGCGATGTCATAATTCACAACAAACCTCTGAGACCATGGGCCCACACTATTGTACTATAATGTCGAAGGTGTTGGAAAACTATACCTTTTTGTTCCGTGAAAATGTGATCTTGATACCATGATCATTAGTCTTTAATGCTATGAAAAGTACAGTCCTCTATAAAGGTATTTAACGTTTGTTACTGCGTGGAGACAAATACCTGACAAAAAATACCACCTGTGCTCCACCTGTGAACCACGGAGACTCCACGCACCGTCAGTTCTCTTCAAATCCTTGAAAACGTGACCAGAAGAAGCGGTCTCCTCTGCTCCCAATCTACTCATGATGGCAACCCTCGCGTCAATCGCTCTCATACTATCGGCAAGCTACAGCGGCATCAGCCACGCCTTTCAACCGGCATCAGTCTCCCCTTTTCGGCAGCGCGCACAACAAAGGATTCCGCTCGCGGCAAGGACAGCACCATCATCATCGTCACTCCCACGGCTCCGAAGAAACCTGTCAGAATCAACGACCAATGCCGCAGTTGAAGAAGACACCACCTTCTTCACACGAGCTTCGCGTCAAGCGGCACGTGAACGGTATGAAATGTTACTGAGTGGGGAGGATCCCTTTGGATTGTTTGGGGAGGTTTCGACTACTTCCGTCGACGGTGCGTCTCCGGCCGCTGTGAATTCTTCTACTGTGGACAGCCGGGATGCCGCTGCAGAGTCTCGTCCTATTGTGTCGAAAGAATCTACTTCTGGAGCTGTCGTCATGTCAATAGAAGAGAATGGGTCGTCTGATACTAGCCGGCCTCCAAAAAGTGATCATGATTCTGTTAAGTCGTCACCACCTTCTTCGATTGGCAATAATAGCGAGAACGGGGTGAACGGAATTTCTGACTCACAGTATTCGGATTTATTGTCAACGATATCTGAATCAGAAAATAACAATGATAAAGTCACGGGGGATTTATCTGAAGGTTCACTAGAGAGCTACGACTTTCAACGGAGGCTACTGGAGGCGCGTTTGACAATGGAATCAAAGAAGACTGCATCACCTGGGCCATCCACCAAGACGGACACTCCCAAAGAAGCTGAAATCAAAATTGATCCGTGGTCAGTATCTGCCCAGGGTGCGCTGAAGCCAAAAGAGATGGATATTTCATCATCACAACCTGCTGCAGCCATTACAGCGGAAGAAAATGTCGGGGGGGCAGGGTGTATTCGTAAAGTGGAAGAGGACTCAACAGTGGAGAAAGTGACGTATCGTAACCAGGAAGAGTTGCATCGTGACATGTTTCCGAACGAAGAGAAGGAAGAGGAGGAGACAATGATGGCAGGGTTGAATAGTATTGATACTTCAGCGGTGGCCGACGCTTCTTCCGCTGTTCACCAGGAAACATCGACAATAAATGAAGATCATGACACGTTTGAAGAGGAAAATACTCCTAACAGTGGGGATGATGTACTTGTAAATTTGCCATCAGATGCATCACCGAGTACACATGTGATAGGAACAACCGAGTTGAGAGAGGAGAATATAGCCATGGGATTGTTGGTGATGACTCGTTCCTTATTGACTTTGAAACAAGCTATAGACTCCAAAAGAGATCAGGGAAAATAACTTAATGACGCTTTTTACTATAACCGTTAATAATACTGCAAACTTTGATGTCTAATAGATATGACTGAGAGGTAGTGCACCACTCATATCAAGGAGTACACAGCACAAACTACACATAAAGAAATCTACCATGGTCTACAATGAAGATATTGTCAAGGTGGTACTTGCCTCAACTAATAGAAAGCAACATCAGTTTGATATAAGCCGTTTGACTATTGAGATCACCTTTATCCAATTTTCAACACAGCTTCCGGAAGCGTATCACTCTCTTGACATGCATCGACACAAAAATATTGAGAAAACAGAGATTTTGTTCCTCACTTTTGCCACCTGTTGATCTCCCACTCATTTTGCTTCCACATCACTTTTCTAAAGGGTTATGTGGACGTGCACCTGCACCCCAACAGTGTTTGCTTGTAGTTTTCATCTTTTAAAGCAGCAAGGTGACAGAAGGGTTGGGTGTGGAATCATGTTGCAACAATAGTTCTCTCATCTCTCCCAATTCCTATGGACTAAAAGATGCCCCAGAGTGGGTTTGGGGATTTTGAAATCTATCTAACAAGAAGGCATCAGGCAGGAACATTGTCCAATGGCATTGCAATTTGCAGATGTCTGTTGAAGTGAGAGGATTCAATACTGGCTTCCTTCCCCCCTTGCTTCCTTGTCACTCCTCTAGAGGGTCATCAAGGCCTGCACATACACCCCCAATACTCTTTGATGATACTTCTCATCCTGTACATTAGAGGGGTGATGGTAGGGTTGGCTTCAAGTGATGTGGCTACTGATTGGCTATGACATGCTCCACCATTAACCTTCTTCAGCATCTATGTAGTCCCATTTTCTCTCCCTAGCCACCATTCATTGGTAGAGTGACAAAGTAGTCAGAGAGTCAGAGCACATGGCATTAATACTAAAGTTCTTTCATATTTGGTGGTTGAATTGCCAAGGGTCATGAAGGCATGTGGTGGTGAAATTGAGGACTAATCATGCCTTTCAAGATGTTTTGTGAAATCATTTGCAGCTTTGTGGATGCACCACAAAAGGTCCACAGCATCGCAATGGTATCAACGAGTACTTCCTCCACATGAATGACAATCGCTGCTTGAATCCATAGTTAATGTGTTTCCATCTCACCTTTTTACCTCCTAAGTTTGTGTATCCCACTGAAGACACTACCACATTGAAGGCCACCACAAATGTGAGAGTTATAATGAGTTCATTCTTGCAGTCCTCTAGACTGCAGACATAGCGCACATGGATATCTACTGTAGTCCCATTGTACTACCACATCCACTGGGCCACTGCTGTTCATGCCTGAATTGGGCACAGAAGGGCATTTTGCAATGTGATTTGGGCAACTGTATCCATTCTATCATCTTTCTTTGGTTGGTTGAAGGTAGTCAAAATGCAATGATCCAATTCTAATAGAGTGCCATTGTGGGGGATTTGTACCACTTCATTGTTCTAAAATTTTATGCACTTGAGTTTTAGAATCTTGGTCTGTTACCTCTTGTTTCAAGGAAACTTCAAATATCCCCAAGGTTTGCATGTGAAGAAATAGCTCTCAGTTGTTGATTGTTCTATTGCTCGCTGTAACTCTGTTGCATCCAAGCCCACAAGTTCTGTTAGAGCACAGAGTAGTTGTTGTGGTAGAATGCATTGAGTCCTGCTGTCATTATCTTGTGTTGAATCTGTGTATCCCTCTGACCTAAGCCGTAAGATGTAATTTTTACCATGTAGTAAACTGTAGATACACGGTGATAAATTGATGCTGTTGATTAAATTGTGAACTTACTACTATGAATAAATGAGGATGGAACGGCAAGGCTATCCCTTTCATCCTAACCACGAAACAATGGGATTTTGTGTAGGTTTCTACACAATCCTAGTATGTTTCTACCCTTCTCTTTGAGGGTGTTCTGATAGGGGGGCAATGCTATCGCCAAAGATCCAAAGATATGGATGTTGTCCCTTTTTCAGGACCTCTCTTCCTTGGGAGGTCAAAATTGATACCTATCTGGGTATCTCGATTTAGTACCCAAGAGTACTAAATAAGTAGGTAATTGGCATGTCACCCTCCCCACAAAGTATTGACCGCAAGTAAAATGGTATTCTTGATTGTTCTGTGAGCTAGGTTTTTTGTGATGGCCCAGAAAACCTGTATTAGCACACAGATTGGACACAAGCTCCAAAAATCTATACCTGCTCTGATTTGGAATAAGATCCACAAGTTGTTGTAAGCAATGCATTGGATTCCATGAAGCAGTACCACTGGGACCATGTCCAGTTTCAGTCCTCATATGTTTTTGTTGGTAGCTGCTGGGCATTCAAGGCATTAGCACAATGAGGTACGATAGAAATATAATGGTAATCTGTTTATGGGAAGGTAAGGGAAAACAGATTTTAAGTGATTTCAATGTGGTACCATTCCAGGAGAGTGAATTGATCATGTTGTTCCCCTCCCTTCTAAACCCTTGACTGCATTTGGACAGAATGAGTTCCTTAATCATGAGCATGTGTTTGCAAGTGACTTCCATGTGGATCTCTGTCTGTATTGAATCTTTGTTTTTGTCAGTTTTGAGTGATGATTCCCTTTGAAGTTGCTTGTGACTAACCAACCAGTTGCAGTGCTGCTGTCTGTCATTGACAGAACACAGTCTCTGGTTGTCAGGTATGTAGCCATAATATTGATATAGGTGCCATGTAAGGTGCTGTTCTATAGTAACGGCACAGTCCACAGTCAGCTGTGCCGTCAATAAAACAATCACAGAACTCCTTTACTGTTATCCAGAACCTTATATACTCTTCAGGAAGCAAATCGATTAGTACAAATATGTCTTGCGGAGCTTTTATGTCTAGCTTGGTTTCACATGTCCTGGACATGTCCTTGGACGTGTCCTATGTCCTTAATTTTTCCAGGACGTAAGTTTTTTGTAGACACGAGGACATACATCAGTGTTGAGTCCCATGTCCATCCCGTGTCCTCAGAAATTTTGACTCACATACATTACATAACAGTTACTAGGCACATGCAAAGGTATTTTAAGTATTTTTGAACTGTAAGCCTTATGGATTGCACTTAAATGAATGTAATATGCATGCAACTGCTGCCACTGTCGGAATAGTTCACTTGAAAGCATCGAAAAATGACCCATAGATGAGCTAAACGCTCCATGTCCTCTCATGTCCTGTCATGTCCAAGGTGTCTAAAATTTCATGTCCTGTGTCCTCGTTTGAAAACACTAAAAAGACAAGATGTCCAGGACGTGTCCTGGATGTGTCCTGGACGTGTCCAGGACGTGTCCAGGACGTGTCCAGGACATGTCCTGCATGGTGTCTTTTTCAACAATTTTTGGACGCGGACGCAGCAGACATGTGAAACTAAGATGTCAAGTATTGCACTTCTCATCAGAGAGTATTTGGAGGTAAGCTGAATTGTAGTTGACAACAGATGATATTATTTGGAATGTGGACGTGCAGTCACTAAATACTAGAAGTTACACAATTCATCTGAAGAGAATCAAGACAGCCAATGCTGTGCACAAGTTGACTTTGACGACACAAGAAACTTTGTGAAGTGAGTCAAAAGTTCATGGCAAATGGCAACTTCCCTAAGACAATAGCAATGACCGGCAACTAGCTTTAACCTAGTTGCATTTGTAATATTAACAAAATTGTTAAAAAAGAGTGTCTGATGTCAAAATTTTACTGCTTTATAGAGTATCCTGCAGCGGGAAGGACTTCTAAAGGACCTGGTCATCTGCACAAAATGAAAAATGGGTTATGATTTGTCCCTTCAACTTGCTTTTTTCAGAGGCTAACAATAACAATGTCCATGACCATATCTAAATTTGGTGTAAGGGTGAATGGGATTTGGATTCAAGCTGTTGATCTTTATAAAGTTTTGATTCGATGTCTAGCTTCATGATGCCATCTTGGTAAAGCAGCCATGTATAATTCTCCAGGACAGACTACTTGACTGATTGCATTTTCACAAAATGAAAAGAAAGAGAACTTTTTCTACCCAGAGCAAAAGCTAAAAGAACGAAAAAAATTGAATTGCCAATATTATTATGGGCTCATGATGATGTATCCAACATTCCGGAGTGATTGACGTTGGGACGTGAAAGAGTCACAAGTCGCGATAGCGGGTCATAAACATCAACCCTAGAAATGTCAAGGAGTCTGTCTCTCATAATATTGAATGACGTATTGCTCAGACGGTGGATCGGCGATAAAAATTCCTAGCCATGTCAAAAGAGAAAGTACTATACAATACCGTGAGGAGTGCAAGACAAGGACTTGTCATGTCCCACTTAAATCTCAAGTAGGCGTCTCATGTTATAGAACAGGTTATCGCTGAAATTCATGATGTGTCATCCCGAGGTCATCCCGCCTGCTTCCTTCTTTCGAACCCATGCCGTCCCCTTGAAATGGCACTGTCTGATCCGTATTCAACAACTTAATTTCATAACTTGTCTCTGTCCATGAAACAATCCAGTCGTCCCACAGTATGAGTGCTATCCATTATAACAACCATCACTAACCATCTGCATATGAGCAACGAAGGACCGAAGCCGAAGAAGAAAAGGGTGGTGCGATCAGCATTTATTGACCACTCTTATCATGATTATGCTGACGCCCCTAACCAATACCCAGGGATTGTGAGCGATGCAACATTGGCAACCGATCATGTAAATCATTCGTTGGCAAAAAACTTCCCCGCAAAGCTTCATCAAATCGTTTCGACACCGCAATATCAACATATCATTGGCTGGTTGCCGCATGGCCGCTCGTGGGTTATAAGAAATAAAGAATTGCTTGTTTCAGTTGTCCTCAAAGACCATTTCAGCCATGGTAATTTTGAAAGCTTCAATCGACAAGTCAATCTCTGGGGGTTCAAGGTAAGAAGACGGTTTGCCATCCCCCATATCTCCAATGTAAGCAATCATCCTGAGCATTCTCTTTCACATCGAAACATTGACAGCGTCTACTCGGTGCTGGCCCCGACTATAAATCGTAGTAAGACGTTGATCTTGAATTTATTCAGATTGCATTTTTTTCTTCGAACTGAACTCATACGGTCATTGCGAATTGCGATGACTGTCAAGCTATCATGAAGCATTTCTCAGAGGTAGACCGGATCTAACTACCATGATGCACAGGCTTACGAATCCAGGGAAGCGAATTCCAAACCTAGCGACAGAACCAAAGTTCTATCAGATGCCTTTCCTTCCCGATCTTTCGCTTCAGGGTTGCGGCCTGACCTCGGCGGCAGCGACTGGTTATTATCCTACATCGCAAGCCTTCGAGAGTTCATACAGTGGCAGGCGATTCGAACAATACGCAGTTGCACCCCAAAACAATCTTGGGGAGCAAATAATTTTCAGCAGTTCAAGCCACAAGCTTCTTGCGCAGTGCAATCAAATTCATGTGTCTCACAGACCAGTTTGGGAGAGAGCAACAGCGTATCAGATAAAAATAGAAACTTTATCGATAATCACTGTCGATTCAATGACACGAATCAAAGCCAGGAAGCTTGTCAACGATCAGAGGTTGGGAACATCATTCTGGCAACACCAAGTTATTCATCGGCGGAAAGGACATATCACTTCTCTTCGGTATCGGCAGGACAAAAGGGGGGAATCTCAGACGATCAAGGCATTGCACACAGGTCACATATGGCTGGGGGCATCCGTTCGCATAATTACAACGTTGACAAGTCGCTAGCATCACAAGTTCATCCCTGGAACGACCGCAAACAATGGAATGTCAGCACGGCTGTAACCATGAGCGGCGCCTCCAATAGTTCCTCTGGAAATGAGATCCCGCAAATCAGGACGTGTTCTGCCTCCTCGCGAATAGACAGCAACGGCTTTGAAAGAGGATTGCCTCTCAGTAACGAGTATACGACGAGCACACAGCACAATTACTCCGACGTGGCAGCGGGCTCAAATGATACGAATGAAGCCCGTGTCCACGTCACAGCATCTATCAATCAGAATGTTCCCATGGCGCAGCATAGCATTGCTCTCTTGAGTAACCCTCCCAACGATCCAATGCTTGAAGAATTCGCTAACGAATTCCTGGCGCACTTCGGAAGGAAAGATGTCGACGGGTGATAGTGCATCGGTAGTTTGCCAGCCGTGGCGTTGGCTTTGAGCTCCTACTAGCCTGGAGGTGAGATATGCGGAGAGAATTAGCAATGCTGGGGGAACGAGAGCAGAGGAGGGGCAGAGCTGATTGGTCGCCCCATCAGACGTTGCGAGGCAAGTGGGGGTATATGAGGTCGAGAATGCTTTCAGAATACTTAGCAAGACGCAGGTCGCTGAACAGCAAAGCAGCAGAAAATATCTTAGTGGGACTGCTAGTAGATATTAGCTGGAAAGTGAATCCAGTGGAAGGAGTTACTTGTGGTATTTACGCTGGTATTGTACAGTATTGTACTGTACTACTGCGCGTCTGTCAGCGTTAGGCATTGAGCTTCTTGACTTATGCTATGAGCTGCTATGGTATGAGTAAGTCCTGGATGTTTCCTGTTTCACTGCTGTCAGGACGCTGCTGACAAAGGCTGACTAGACAACCTAAGACAACGCACAGCTTGACTGTAGATGACTTCATATGGCCCAGACTGCCTAGACGCAGGGCTACACACTGACATTCAACCTCATTCAACAAGCAGATTCAAAGCCAGGCTAAGGTCATGTAGGATCATATTTGCAGCCTTCATGTAAACCCGGAAGATGCTGGAGGGACGGAAGCTGAGTGCGAAATGTAACACTACACAATATGGCGGAGTGACACTACACAATATGGCGGAGTGAAAGCTGTGCAGGTTTGAGAGTACTCCATGCTGCAATCTGATGTGATGTCGCCCTTTTCTACATTTTATATGTCATCAAAGGTACCACTTCAACAACTGTCGCCTTGCTCGCGTCTGTCACAACGTATTGTATTGCAGCACAAGCGACAAAGATCATAACCCATGTTGTGACCAAGTTGTTTGGTGACAAGTTCGACAATTCCAATGATACCTGAATTGATTCATAAAATTTTCGATTGTTGATGAACTTCGCCCGTGCTGTGTGTCTGTGAAAGCCAGGGAGTGTCACTAGAATATTGGGGTTTCTTGAACTCTCTCCATCGGTAACAGGTGTCGATCAACAAAACTTGTGAGCTTGGAAAGGATCGATGTTACAGGAAGGGTGGTGTTTTGTGCTGACTGTGGAATCTCGAAGTCAGTCCCAGAAAGAGATTGTCTGATTCTACATGTATCGTGACGCAGGGCGCAGGACGATACATGCGCTTGTGTCAACCAGCAAAGCATAAGTAAGGTCGAAGTCTGCTAGGGGTTACGTCCAGGATGGAAAGAAGGGTTGCGATAGCATGTTAGCATCAACACAGGCTTAAGCAATGGGGATGCCATTGAAACCTTTCACGTATTCTATCGTAAAACTTGAGCTTTAGAGTGAGCTTATTTTGCTGTCAATATTACACGTTTCTTTAGAAAGGAAGTGCTCTAAAGGTTTGTGATTTCAAACATTACATGTTAGTTGGATACTATCTGCAAAGGATATCAAAGCAGAAGAGTATTTTGAGCGATGGTTCGGTTTCGATGTTCACAAGTAGGAGTGACGAAATGAAGTGCTGAAGAAAAGCAAGAAGATGTCTGGAGTTTCTGTATGACACCTTATTCATGAAATTCAACTCTGAAACACCTCTTCTCAGTCACACAATAGAGCCTCCTTGTCATTTCTTTAGGGCTGCCCCACATGGTTGCTCAGTTTGCAAGCAATTTTTGGTGAAACCTGTCTCAAAGTTAGATACTCCTATATCTCCTTAGGAACAAATAAACCATATGAATAAGTTTAAGTTTTTCTTGCATTCGCATTCACAAAGCGAGATGGTGTTCTTAGACAATAATCTATGACTGGAGAATTTAGCTTCACAGGTGCTTTTTGACTACCGGTATAGCATTCTTCAACCCCTACAAGTATATTATGTGGGCTCTGTGTTAAAAGACCAACTATGAACACTTGGACAGAAAGTTGACATTGATTTTTAGGCAGATCGCCTGCAAGACGATGGCTTCCACTGCATTCATCCATCGCATCTACCCATACACTCGACACGAACAACAATGCGGCACACATTCATACTTACACCAGTCACACTTCCACTCACCACATCATCTTCTAGTTCAGTTGCCCAACTGATGATTGAGTTCATTTCCATTTTCACTATCCATCGTTCTGATATGACACAGACTAATAATGCACCAACTGAATCCACATTCTTTTAGGACTTCACTGTCCCTAACATAGTAGGAGCACTTTGTGGTTGCGCATAAGACAATAGGAGCAACCTTGCTTGTGTGTGATCCTTTTGATGGACAAAAATGATGTCACAGTTGGAATAAACAATACTTGGAATCTTATATTGATCGAATGACCTTGTTTCAAGCTTTCAAATAGTGTTCTGAGTTTGTTTGTTTGGAATATATTTCACGAGTTATTCTTGATTGAATTGCTTGGATTGTAACAATCCAATACAATCATCCTTGTAGAAAGTTGGTATATGTCTATGTAAGGACATCAATGTTCCTTAGGTTGCGCAAAATTCTCTTGTTAATTTACTCAAAATCCATTTTTAGAAATCCACCACCTGGGTATCATGATTTAAAAGTTTTATGGCGTTGCTGAGTTATGTCACAATAGCAATAAACTTACCATACATATTACTGGGTATGGATGCCTACCATAAAAAACTGGATTATAAGAACCACAATATGTCTGATCATTTCAAAAAGATACATCTGTGGTTCTTATAATTCAAGTCAAGTTAGTCTCCCTCATGGAATGAAGAAATATGTATCTTTACCCTACTCAATTCAAGAAAGCTTTTATTACCTTTTCTACCCTTGATTGCCTGTGCTATCTGTCCCTCCACCATATGTGAGGGATAGTGGTGCCTTAGAATGACATCAGAAGTCTCTTGGCAATGCGAAGGAGTTATGGAGAGTGATGTGCATAGGTGTGTTACTGCTGCTTAGGACACTATACACAAATGGTTTAGAACTATCAGAGTCAATTATTTGTCCCCAAAACACAAATGTCTCTCAATATCTGGTCATGTGGCTTTGATTATCCACTTTTTACAGAAGGTGTGCCAGACAAAATATGTAGCATGGGTGATAGTCAACAGTTTTGGTGCAAACAGCCAGAAAATGAAGTACTATCCTCTACCCCATTGAATACCAAAAAAGTCACCAGGATGATTTCTTTACATGCCAGATTGACATCATTTGAAGTTTAAGTTCTATTGGATTGGTATCTTTTGACATTTGGCAAAACTTGTGAAGCAATTTATAAATAATATGTATGATACACATTTTAAGATGACAATCTTATTTGTTTTCTTTGAGAATTTGTAGTTTCTCCCCTTAGTCATTAATTGCTTTTTGGTCACGAATTGAGATTTTATCTCCCACCATCTTGGAAAATCATGATGGCAACAACATGATATTTCTGCTCACATCACATCATCACCTTAAGCTTGAAACCACCATTGCCCGTCCCATCTAGCCAGCTCCATTGGCCATTGGCAATAACACTGAAAAATTGACTAAGACAGGCTATCACCCATTGGTGGTAGCATTTTGACTTGCTACAAACACTTGCATGATTCAAAATTGATTTGTGCATGACATTGACCATCTCCATCATCTCCAGTGGAATTGTGTGTTCCTGATACCATCGCCTACCACCACCAACACTTCTTTTCAGACAGTGTACCTTCAAATCTCTGATTAACACACCCACCCATTACCAAACAAATGTGTCATGGCGTTTGCACTTTCGAAGAAACATAAGAATAATGGCATGTCAAAAGGGGGGAAGACAGTGACCTGAGCCAGAAAGTATTTAAAAATCTTGATGTACACTTTGCTGACTTTGTTTTTATGAGCTTAATACTACTACTGTACAAGTGATGCATAATATACTAGCTATCTCATGTCTAAACAAAACACAAATGGGCATGGGAGAGATTGGCAGTGAGTTGTGGCAATTCCATGACTGACCCATATTCAACTGCCCAGAGGAACTGTCCCATGTGAAGGTTCCTGAGAAGGAAAACCTCCATTGGATATTCAACTTAAGAAAACACCTACAATGTGTATGGTGGAGTCTTCAGAAGGAAAATCCTTTTTGGATATTGTTTCTGAGAACCTCATATCTTATGACTTTTTGTCCTTCCTCTGTGTTACACAATGTGAAGGAGACTTATGGAGTTCCACTTGGAAGCTCCAGATTCTTGGCCTATGTCAGACAGTTTGGTCAGAGCTCACTTCTACGGATGAATGCTTCAATCAGATGGAGCAAACTCTTAATACAGCCCAGAAAAGCCACAACTGTATTAAAACCCTCTTTTCAAGTCCCTGCATGGATTTTGAGAATACAGCAATGGACATTGCCCCTTATTCGATGATGTATCAGGGAATCACCACCCCTTCAGTCAGAAGAGCTAGAAGAAGGTGCCACCATCATACCTGATTTCACAAGAGGAGATATCAAGGCTGTTAAAGTCATCCATAATATAGAATCATTTTGCAAACCCATTCTGCAGGTTGTTACAATGGGGGTTGCTACATTCAAGAGGTCCAAGTTTGTGACAAGGAGCAGCAGCATGTGAAGATTACTCACTTAAATCTTTGTGATGGGGACAGCAACTAGATGCTTGGTTGTGTTGCAAGCAACAACCCAAAAGAGGGGAAAGTGGTTCCAATCTGGGGATGTCATCTGGCTTGAGCTTTGCGCTAAATTCACGCATTTGCAAATGCAAATGCAAAAGAAAGAAACACAGCCCTACTATGTTTACTGCAAAAAATTGTATCCTGGTTCTCTCTCTCGTTTTGCCTAATAACACCCTCTGTGATGCATATGAGTGCAACAAGAAAGCATTGTAATTTAATGTGATAGGAAAGCCAATTAAAATGCTGAACATAGAAGAGGTTGAGTGTCATGGCTCTAATTGCTCTTTGTGTAGTATCAAAATGTGTGTATGTATTTGAAAAACTAATCCAGTTGGTAATACCAACTAACAGGCATTGAAAAATGAAGATCAGTTTGCTGATGCAAAGAATTAAGGAAACAGACAAAAGAAAGAAGAGATGTATGCTGTTTTCATGGTTGATAGATGCCATTCTTACTGGGAGCAACTATACTTGTTTTATCATCACTGAACTATTTGGATCAAGGCGGTCCCATGAGCCAGGACATTGCCATGCCTCACAGATGACAGATGTGAGGTCCCATATGACTGTAGAAACAGATAATGTCTGTTGCTAAATCCCATTCTGCCAAGTGCTTGTTCATATGAATATATTCCTTTTGAATCATGGCCCTCCATCTTCTTTCCATCAACAAATAATGATTCACAATCCTCCAAAGTTGGCGCCTATCTCAACATGTTGACAGGACACTTCTTGTTGGGTTTAGCCCTTCGGCCTGTGTAGTTGCTGAAAATCAAAATAAATTATTGTATTTTCCTGGTGTTCCCTGAACCACGAACTTTTTCTACACAGAGCAAAAGCTAAAAGAAAGAGGGAAAAAATGAATTGCCAATAAAATAATATTCTGGGCTCAAGATGATGTATCCAACATTTTGGGGAGTGATTGACGTTGGGACGCGAAAGAGTCACAACTCCCGAAAGCGGGTCATAAACATCAACACTAAAAAGAAGTAGAAACGTCAACGTATCCTCAGACGATGGATCGGCGATCTACATTCTCTCTCGCAATGTCAAAATGCTGTCAAAATGGATAGTATTGTACAATACCATACAATACACCATGAGGAGCGCAAGACAAGGACTTGTCATGTCCCACTTAAAACTTACATAGTCGTCTACTATTTTATAGCAGGTTATCGCTGAAATTCATGATGTGTCATCCCGCCTGCTTCCTTCTTTCGAACCCATGCCGTCCCCTTGAAATGGCACTGTCTGATCCGTATTCAACAACTTAATTTCATAACTTGTCTCTGTCCATGAAACAATCCAGTCGTCCCACAGTATGAGGACTTAAATGCTATCCATTATAACAACCATCACTAATCATCTGCATATGAGCAACGAAGGACCGAAGCCGAAGAAGAAAAGGGTGGTGCGATCAGCATTTATTGACCACTCTTATCATGATTATGCTGACGCCCCTAACCAATACCCAGGGATTGTGAGCAATGCAACATTGGCAACCGATCATGTAAATCATTCGTTGGCAAAAAACTTCCCCGCAAAGCTTCATCAAATCGTTTCGACACCGCAATATCAAAAAATCATTGGCTGGTTGCCGCATGGCCGCTCGTGGGTTATAAGAAATAAAGAATTGCTTGTTTCAGTTGTCCTCAAAGACCATTTCAGCCATGGTAATTTTGAAAGCTTCAATCGACAAGTCAATCTCTGGGGGTTCAAGGTAAGAAGACGGTTTGCCATCCCCCCATATCTCCAATGTAAGCAATCATCCTGAGCATTCTCTTTCACATCGAAACATTGACAGCGTCTACTCGGTGCTGGCCCCGACTATAAATCGTAGTAAGACGTTGATCTTGAATTTATTCAGATTGCATTTTTTTCTTCGAACTGAACTCATACGGTCATTGCGAATTGCGATGACTGTCAAGCTATCATGAAGCATTTCTCAGAGGTAGACCGGATCTAACTACCATGATGCACAGGCTTACGAATCCAGGGAAGCGAATTCCAAACCTAGCGACAGAACCAAAGTTCTATCAGATGCCTTTCCTTCCCGATCTTTCGCTTCAGGGTTGCGGCCTGACCTCGGCGGCAGCGACTGGTTATTATCCTACATCGCAAGCCTTCGAGAGTTCATACAGTGGCAGGCGATTCGAACAATACGCAGTTGCACCCCAAAACAATCTTGGGGGAGCAAATAATTTTCAGCAGTTCAAGCCACAAGCTTCTTGCGCAGTGCAATCAAATTCATGTGTCTCACAGACCAGTTTGGGAGAGAGCAACAGCGTATCAGATAAAAATAGAAACTTTATCGATAATCACTGTCGATTCAATGACACGAATCAAAGCCAGGAAGCTTGTCAACGATCAGAGGTTGGGAACATCATTCTGGCAACACCAAGTTATTCATCGGCGGAAAGGACATATCACTTCTCTTCGGTATCGGCAGGACAAAAGGGGGGAATCTCAGACGATCAAGGCATTGCACACAGGTCACATACGGCTGGGGGCATCCGTTCGCATAATTACAACGTTGACGAATCGCTAGCATCACAAGTTCATCCCTGGAACGACTACAAACAATGGAATGTCAGCACGGCTGTCACCATGAGCGGCGCCTCCAATAGTTCCTCTGGAAATGAGATCCCGCAAATCAGGACGTGTTCTGCCTCCTCGCGAATAGACAGCAACGACGTTAAAAGAGGATTGCCTCTCAGTAACGAATATACGACGAGCACACAGCAGAATTACTCCAGCATGGCAGCAGGCCCAAATGATACGAATGAAGCCCGCGCGCAAGCCACAGCATCTATCATTCAAAACGTTCCCATGGCGCAGCATAGCATTGCTCTCTTGAGTAACCCTCCCAACGATCCAATGCTTGAAGAATTCGCTAACGAATTCCTGGCGCACTTCGGAAGGAAAGATGTCGACGGGTGATAGTGAATCGGTAGTTTGCCGGCCGTGGCGTTGGCTTTGGGCTCCTACTCTGAGCCTTGAGGTGAGATATGCCGAGAGAATTGACAGTGCTGGGGGAACGGGAGTGGAGGAGGGGCAGAGCTGATTGGTTGCCCCATCAGACGTTGCGAGAGGTTGCGAGGCTGATGGTGGCTTACGAGGTCCAGAATGCTTTCAGAATTGCAAGACACAAATAATATCTTTGTGGGACTGCTAGTATTAGCTGAAAGTGAATCCAGTGGAAGGAGTTACTTGTGGTATTTAGGCTGGTATTGTACTATACTACTGCGCGTCTGTCAGCGTTAGGCATTGAGCTGCTGCTACGAGTAAGTCCTGAATGTTTGACTGATGTTACAGGATGCTGCTGACAACACCGACAACACACAACTTGACTTGTAGATCTTTATATGGCCTAGACTGCCTAGAAGCAGGGCCACACAGTGACATTCAACCTCATTCAACAAGCAGATTCAAAGACAGGCTAAGGTCATGTAAGACCATATTTGTAGCCTTCATGTGAACCCGGAAGATGCTGGAGGGACGGAAGATGAGTGCCAAATGTAACACCACACAATATGGCGGCGTGAAAGCTTGTGCAGGTTTGAGAGTCCTCCATGCTGTGATCTGATGTGATGTCGCCATGTTCTATATTTTATACGTCATCAATGGTACCACTTCAACAATTGTCGCCTTGCTCGCGTCTGACACAACGTATTGTATTGCAGCACACACGACAAAGATCGTAACCCATGTTGTGATCAAGTTGTTAGTTGACAAGTTTGATGATTCCAATGAGACCTGAATTGATTCATAAAATGGTTGATTGTTGATGAGCTTTGCCCATGCTGTGTGTCTGTGAAAGCCATGGCATGTCACTAGAATATTGGGGTTTCTTGAACTCTCTCGATCTGTAACAGGTGCCGACCAACAAAACGTGTGAGCTCAAAAAGGAAAAGGATCGGGAAGGGTGGTGTTTTGTGCTGACTGTCGAATCTTGAAGTTAGTCCCAGAATATTATTGTTTTACTCTACATTGATCGTGATGCAGGCCACAGGACATGCGCTGATGTCAACCAGCAAAGCAAAAGTAAGGTCTAAGTATGCTAGGGATTCTATCCAGTAGTGCAAAGGACGAATGGCTGCGATAGCATAATATTAGCATCAACACTTTTCACACGGTCTATCATATAGTATTCAGCTCAATTTCAATTCAATAGAACATGTGAGCATTGCAAATGCAAAAGATAAAACACACAACCCTTCTATGTTCATTGCTGAGTTTTTGTATCTTGGTTCTCACTCTTTACTGCCAAAGAATACCCTCCATGATGAATCTGAGTGCAACAACAAGGCATTGCAATCTAATTTGATAAGAAACTCAATTGAAATGTTTAACATCAAAAGGGTTTAGTGTGATGGCTCTACTTGCTCTTTGTGTAGTATCAAAATGTGTTCTGTATTTGAAATACTAATCCAATTGGCAATGTCAACTATCTGACATTGAAGGATGAACTCTGGTTTGCTGATAAAGACTAAGCATAGCAGACAAAAGGAAAAGAGATGTATGCTATATTTGTGGTTGATATCAACATTTATGTAAATTGTGGAAGTAGGAAACATGCCCATTTGCCTCTCTATACAGCATCTGTTTGCAAGCAATATCCTGTACCTGATTGTCTGCACAAAGGACACAAGTAACCAAGTTCATTGGTGATTTGGACTGGGATTAGACATTACACAATATTATGCTCATAGGAAGAAGAAGAAGAAGAAGAAGAAGAAGAAGAAGAAGAAGAAGAAGAAGAAGAAGAAGAAGAAGAAGAAGAAGAAGAAGAAGAAGAAGAAGAAGAAGAAGAAGAAGAAGAAGAAGAAGAAGAAGAAGAAGAAGAAGAAGAAGAAGAAGAAGAAGGAGAAGGAGAAGGAGAAGGAGAAGGAGAAGGAGAAGGAGAAGGAGAAGGAGAAGGAGAAGGAGAAGGAGAAGGAGAAGGAGAAGGAGAAGGAGAAGGAGAAGGAGAAGGAGAAGGAGAAGGAGAAGGAGAAGGAGAAGAGAAGGAAGGAGAAGGAGAAGGGAGAAGGAGAAGGAGAAGGAGAAGGAGAAGAAGGAGAAGGAGAAGGAGAAGGAGAAGAAGGAGAAGGAGAAGAAGGAGAAGGAGAAGGAGAAGGAGAAGGAGAAGAAGAAGAGAGAAGAAGGAGAAGAAGGAGAAGAAGGAGAAGAAGGAGAAGAAGGAGAAGAAGGAGAAGAAGGAGAAGAAGGAGAAGAAGGAGAAGAAGGAGAAGAAGGAGAAGAAGGAGAAGAAGGAGAAGAAGGAGAAGAAGGAGAAGAAGGAGAAGAAGGAGAAGAAGGAGAAGAAGGAGAAGAAGGAGAAGAAGGAGAAGAAGGAGAAGAAGGAGAAGAAGGAGAAGAAGGAGAAGAAGGAGAAGAAGGAGAAGAAGGAGAAGAAGGAGAAGAAGGAGAAGAAGGAGAAGAAGGAGAAGAAGGAGAAGAAGGAGAAGAAGGAGAAGAAGGAGAAGAAGGAGAAGAAGGAGAAGAAGGAGAAGAAGGAGAAGAAGGAGAAGAAGGAGAAGAAGGAGAAGAAGGAGAAGAAGGAGAAAAAGAAGGAGAAGGAGAAGAAGGAGAAGAAGGAGAAGAAGGAGAAGAAGGAGAAGAAGGAGAAGAAGGAGAAGAAGGAGAAGAAGGAGAAGAAGGAGAAGAAGGAGAAGAAGGAGAAGAAGGAGAAGAAGGAGAAGAAGGAGAAGAAGGAGAAGAAGAAAATGAAGAAGAAAATGAAGAAGAAAATGATGAAGAAGAAGAAGAAGACGAAGATGAAGAAGAGGAAGAAGAGGAAGAAGAGGAAGAAGAAGAAGAAGATGAAGAAGAGGAAGAAGAAGATGAAGAAGAAGATGAAGAAGACTACTTCACAGAAAGTGAGTTATCTACGATACCGAACCTCATTTAAATGGCACAATATGAGCCCTGACTACTTCATTCTTGATACTCTTTTGCAACACTTTCTGACGTTAATAAGGAGACTTTGTGTCTTCTACCAATCTTCAGCACCATTAACACCAGTTGCTGCTTGAGCCTTAGCTTGCCTGCTTCACTTGCATTACAGGTGATGTTCTTTATACATGTTTGCTCCTTTCTCATTTACCAATTTCAATTTGACAGATGGGATAGTAAATCCATGTTCATTTGGTATTTTTTGTATAGTCCCTTCAATGTTGTCATCACCCACTATGCTAAAGAGCAATAATAAATAATAGATTTGAACTGGTCCAAGTGATCTCAATTAAGTCGCCTACTTTCAGAAAATTTGTAAGTGGTACCCCAAAATGCTTCAACCATGTCACTATTCCCCATTTCTTCAATGCAGTGAATATTATAAGCATTAAGCCAATACAAAACTCAAAATTAAAGAATGTCATTAATTTGAATTCAGGTACTTGCAACAAGATGTTCAATTTGTGAAAAACTCATGATGATTTAGCCATGATGTTGCAGTACCGGCAATCAAGATATAATGAATCTTGATGTCAGCAACAAGAAAATTGAATTTCATAATTTCAATTAGTTTAGTGCATTTGTCTTACCATAGGGGATGGAAGAAAAAAAGTAAGTATTTCCAGATGACTAGATTCTTTTTGTCATGAAACAAAGACTTCCATAACTAAGGAACTTGGAAGGCAGAGCGGCCACAGTTGTGACATCTCACACAGCTACTGAAAATCAGGCTCTATTGGTTGACGAACCCCAACAGAGTGTCGCCACAGTAACAGGAGGGCAAAAAGAAGAAACAGTTCTTATTAACCCCTCTAGTTCCAAAAAACAGGAACTCTCATATGCGTTCCCTACCCGACTAGGCAGGTGTCAAACTCTTGGCACAGGTCGGATGGTGTGCTTCCTATGTGAAAAGGAAGGGTGCAGTCACAAGATTTTATTATTTCCACACAGCAATGTTATGCAAGTATTACAATCGTGACTAAGCCAGCATATGAACTCCATCCTAAGTACAATCCAGGACAGAGATGCAAGTTGTTTTAGATTTTCGAACAACAAATGAACATTGATGACCATCACCTTGCCAGTGATTACAATCATGAAAATCTGCTAAAACCTGTGACACAGGGTTCAGTGACACCCTAGACACAAAATGTTGAGTACCGAGCTAACCACTCAGGTACAGTGCTCTTCCTGAGCAAACACACTCATAAGCACAGAGCTAACTACTCTGGTGCTATCCTCCTTGTGAGAATGAGTGATGAGAGGATGTTCCAATTAGTGTGAAACAAACCAAGTTGACACTAGCAAACATCACAGGCTCAGCTACAAACATGTTACTGAAGTTTCCACCAGAGGTGTGAAACTGTTTGTTTGAGCCTGAGTGATCGGAAGACCTTGCCTGTCTCCCTTGATCTACGAAGACAAAGATGGTAAACAACCACGGAAAGACAGAGCATAACCAGTCCAAAGCCAAGGAATAATGAGAGGAAAACTTTCCTGGTGGACAGGAGTATTATACAAAAAAGAATTGCACTGTACATACAACTACAATTCTTTAAAGAGACAATAATGGACAACTAAGTTAGGAAGCTGTTCTAGCTCAAAGAATTACGTACAGTCAAACAGACGTTAAGAAAAATACCTCTGCATCAGCATCAGACTTCAAAACAAGTCAACAAAAAATCATTAGACTGGATACTGACGCATCCCGACTCTGTGCCATCACGAAGATTTGAGTAGGCTATGCTCACTCCTCTCTTGAGATGGAAATATCACAGTGTATCCACTTGCAATATGCATGAAAATTGGAACTCATGAAAGCCACAAAGTTCCCATGGTGAACTAACTTGAAGAAGCCACTGTTTCCAGTCATTTCAAGAGGCCAGTTTGGATGACCACCACAAACAAGGTAGGATGGTCCATACCAGGTAGCAAGAACAGGTTTGGATGTCAAACTATGAATAATTGTTCTGCAAAGTAGACAGAGGTACACAAACTACACAGAGGTCTACTCATGCACAAACACAAACAAGTGCAACAAGGCAGAAATAAGCTTGCTGAAACAGCGTCTAATATGTGCTCTCAACAGTTACTGGGTGGCAGTGCTACCGAGAACCTAGGGCAAGACACTATAATTATCCCACCTCTCTACTTTTTGAATTGTAGAGAAGGTTGTACCAAATCACTAAGACCAAGGTCTATGAGATTGAGTACATCATGGAAGAATCAATGGTGTAGGACTATTGTTAAGTAACAAGAGTTCAAAGCTACCCAGGTTCGTGTGTCGAACCACGGGCATGCTTGCATTCTTTGTACAGTATTCTGAACAAAGACATGCACAGACACAGAATTGTCATGATTGCATCCTTGGCCATGTAAATTTTCTAGGATTCAGAAAAAGTCTGTGTAATGCTAGACAATGGTCTCATTAAGAGGACAACATCTAACATTTGTTTCTATACTTGGAACTCCTGCTAGGTTATGCCTGCAGATCATTCCATAGAGGACAACTATGGCATCCATCAGTAGGGATTCATATGTAACCTTTATTGTTTAGTCCCTTCTCTGAGGAAAGGACTACTGGATGACCTTTGGTAGCTCAACAACAAGTTTCACTAACCAGAATGAGTAAGACTCTATACGAGCAACCTACGCAATGAAACAAAGTACCGTGACCTTTGTTCCTGTGAAACCACAGCATCTATATGTGAGAAATCCTGTGCTTGAAAAGCTTATCAGGGTTATCAGGTCCAAACAGACATAAATCAAACATGATCATTTTCTCAGCAGAAAAGACATGGAAACCATTGTTAGCAGTAATGCAACCAAACTTTGAACTAAGCAGCTGTATCCACAATGTGTATGGCTAAATTAGCTTGGCAAGACTCACAAATTAAAAACATACTAATCTGTTAGCAAAATAGAATGTTGCATAGCTGTGAAGTATCAACATAATTCCAATTACCATGAATATAATAGTCAAACCTGTCACAATCAACACAATCACTGACTTGAATATTCAGCACAACAACTGAATCTTGTCATTCAGCCAATAAGACTCAAAAAGGAAAATGGGCTCCATTGAAGTTCATTTTCCAAAGACAAAAAAGGATACAGTCCTACTTGAATCCTCACTCTCATTGGCCAACACAAGACAGAGATTGACGTAGTTTCCCACAATGATATGATCAGAAAGTCTTTGTTCACACATTGTTAACTTGCCGGTAGTTGACCCAAGAAGGCAACTATTCCCATGGATACATCGGGGCTGAAGGCAACTAAGAGGAGACCTACAGGAAAAAAGTGATGAGCTAGGTAAATTACATGCAGTATGCTCATTACCTCAAGAATTTGACCTGGTTTAATATCCACATTGTGCACTCATAGTGACAATTAAAGTGCAGTTTCAAAACTCCACTTTCTTGCCTCATGAACACAATTTTGCAAGGAGTGTAAGTCAACAAGAGTCTTCCATAAAACCCAACAGTGAAACGATTACTAGAGATTGGCATCTTACGATCATGGTGATGCTTGACCTGCTGATCAAATCATGGCCTTGTCAGCAGCTTTTAGTGGAATTGATGTCCCTAATAACCATCAATTGCTCTATTCACTTACTCTACCTACTATGCAGTGCCTACCGCCTACTGTAGTGATGCAGTGATGAAGAAGGAACTACAGTTCGGCATTCCTTCTCTTGCACACAGACACACGCAATAGGAGACAGCAGGCAACACAAAACTTACCTTACCTAAACCTCTCAACAAGTTATGGTCTCACTGTTGGTACAAGCACTGATATAGTGACGATTGGTAATTATTCCCCGCACATGTAGTTAGTCTGTATGACCGTGATACTTTGGGCTATCACAAATTTCATACGATTAGACACTCAGGGTTTCCCGCGGATGAAAGTCATCAGTATGGCTTAGGAGAGCGCACACACAGATATTGTACACACAAGAAATGGTACATGAGATCAGTCTCCCTCTCCACAAGCACTTGCGCTTATACACCTTACACACCGTCATGGTTGTATGTCATATCACTTCTCAGCTAGAATTTTTACCTGCCATCAGGTTTTTGTGAGCTGATAACGGCTCAAAAGATCATTTTTTCCTCAACGAAGTTTTCCTTTTCCGCGAGCCACACTGAGTCTCCAATCGTGGGGGCAAGTGACATAGGCCAAGTATCTACGGCCAAGAATATCCTGTATTTTAAGTAATTCTATTTACTTAAACATGTAATCTCAAAGACTTCCCTTTTCTTACTAAGGAGAAGTACTCAAAGATACAGAGTAAAAGATTTTCACACAAGAATTCACCTGTTGTCAAACAAAATACAGGATCTAGTATGCTTTGTGTCAGGACATAAAGACATACCAATTCATGTAGGATTCTACACAGCTTCATGTCAACTACATGATGAATGCATGATAATTGATTGTCATCAATCATCATTTATTACGATAGTTCAATACTCATAATTTCACTTCATTGATCAACAACACATCTACACACAACATATTCTCTACCTAAACCTTTTCTAATTTTTCGGCTTAGGTCAGGAACACTGACGTACAGTTGCTAAACTGTAGACATCACACAAATCATCTGGAGAGAATAGGCACAGCCAAGGATGAGCACAAGTTGACTCTGATGGCACAATGAAGTCCGTGAAGTGAGTCAACAATTCATGACAAAGGGCAATGTCCCTAAGACAATAGGGCTGACACTAACTGGATACAATTTTGGTAATCACCTAGTTGAATTTGTCATATTAAAATATTGTCAAAACGAGTAACTGATATCAAATTTTGACTGCTTTTATGGGGTGTCCTACAGTTGGAAGGACTTCTAAAGGACCTGGTCATCTGCTCAAAATGAAAAATGGGCTATGATTTGTCTTGAGAATGACCTTCAACTTGCTTTTAATAGGCTAACAATAACAATGCCCATGACCATATAAGTTTGATTCAAGGTCAAGGGTGAGTAGGATTTGCATTCAATCTTTTGGTCTTTTAAAGTTTTGATTTGATGTCCGGCTTCATGATGCCATCTTAGTAAAACAGGCTTGTATTGTAATTCTTCATGACTTCTTGAAAACTTGACAAAATAATATATCCTCACGAAATGGCAAGAAATAGCACTTTTTCTACACAGAGCAAAAGCTGAAAGAAAGGAAAAAAATCCAGATTTTGCGCGTCCGCGCAAGTTTTGCAAAACTTAGAAGGGAGAGAAAAGAGAAGAGAGAGGAAAGAGAGAAAAAGAAGGAAGGGAAACACACACAACAATAATGTTACTTTATTGTATAGTCACGGATTGATCTATTCCCATCAGGCGTTCCAGGATTTGCAGCTATTTCAAAGGATCTCAATTCTTCAAGGTCTATTATCTTAGCATCACAAGCTTTTCCATTTTGGCCCTGTGCTGTCCAGCATCTCTTCTTATATTCTTTTATTCTGGTGCCCAGAGCCAGTATTAATGGTTGTTTGGGACGTTTCTCCGATTTATTCACTTCAGCTGACGAGTTCTCAAATTCAAGCATTTTGTTGTGAGCTGCAGTAGCAATTTTTACAGCAGTTGTTTTGATCTTAACTTTGTCAGCATTGTTCCTCGTAGCATTAACAAGCAATGATATATCACCCGGTCGCCAGCAAATGCAGCAAGCTCAATACAGTTACGCAGCAGCTGTTTATTTCTGCTGTATCTCATGGGTATGCTTTTGGTAATCAACTTATTATTCGAGAGCGAGAGCATTCCTAGGCTTGACATCTCTTCAAGAACTGCACCCAAAAACTCTCCTGCATTCCCAGTTGTTTCTGCATTTACATATGCCTTATTATTGTATGATAGAGATGCAGTCATTTCGTTTGCTGAAGACGTACTTGAACTTGCATCAACATTTGCATTTGGCTGTGATGTCTCTCGTTGCTTACTAGTAACTTCGTGCTGGAGTTCACTGGCAAGCTTGACAGAAGATTTTTGCAGAGGTGTTGATGTAGTGACATCAGGAGGTGACGACTTAGTGACATCAGGAGAGGACAATACAATTGCATCATCCAAACGGTGTCGTGTTGGAGGAGGCGAATACTGGCTGCTGGGACTGCTGTCTGGCAGCAAACGCTTTATCATCTTCCACTGATTCTTCTCTGCATTGAGCTTTTCAATCTCATGCTTTTGCTTTGCAATAATTCTAGCCTGCTTTTCCAAGTCATTAGTCTGCTTTGCAATGATTGCCTTCTGGCTTGCCAATTCAAGCATAGAGTCGCTCGAGCATTTTTCAACTCTTTCAAATCACTAGCCATCTCGGCCATGAGAGTTTTATCTCTAGTTCCATCCGGATCCATTGCTTTGATTCTTTCGAGGCGAGAGCGCATCTTGAAGTCACTTCTTATTGTCTTTGACCATTCTAACAAAACTATGGGTGGAGCTAAACCTGGGTGGGCGTCATCACGTAGTCTTACTTCTGTTGCAGCTTCCGTAAGTTTGGTGACAAAAAGGCTTTGGGCACCACATTTTTCAAGAACGCTTTCATAGTGACGAATCATAGAAGCCAAACAGACTTCCAATATAACACGGTGCCTGCCATCAGGCATGAAATGCGGCACATTAACTGCAAATACTCTGTCAATCAAAGCTTCCCACTGAGGACGATTGTGCCTTCCCACGGCATTCATTTCTGGTAAAACTGGAAGAGCTGTTAGTGTTGTTACTCCATGCAGTGCATTGGCGGCAGGGAAGGATGTTACTGGATTACTGGGATCAATGTAGTTATCAACGGTAGTCCCCGTTGAGTGACCTGTACGCGAAGACACGTTGAAAATCGACAGACCTCCCACCATGGAGACGGTGGTGGTTCCACCCTTGCGCAATGATTTTGCAGAGAACCGATCACGTACATGGTTAGGTATGTCATCAGGTAGATTAGTTCGAATTGCATTTGTTAACTTTTTGGCCACCGCTTTATCTTGGACTTGGTGTAGGCTTGGAAATACTGCATTCATCTTGCCATTCGATATATCCTCGGGGCTACGGAACAACCCATCATCACACATGAAATAAGCTCCTAGTACACAGTACCAATCCAAGCCAAAGAATTCATCGGTGAAACGAGGCATTGTGTACTTTTTTAGCGTTTTAGATTCTTTCCAAAGAGTGTCCACAACATTCAATAGATAATCATAGCTCCAATCATTGAAGTCTTGAAACTTGCATTCACCAGGCCTCCCAATGGCTTCTTGTGTGGTAATAATCCACGCAGCCTTTTCGTGTTTTTTGTTAGATGGAGTAGCAGTCTTGAATATTTTGGTCATTATCCTCTTCAAATCACATTTTCCAAATGGGTTGACACCATATTTTCCATCCCCAACATCTCGGTACAATGGTTGTGTATCATGCCCCTCAAATAAATGATCACCCGTGCTTAGTAGCTGGAACTTGTTGCAGGCGCTGGTAAAATCAGCCCTGAAAGCTGTATACCAAGGTGGGTGCTCATCCTTCTTGAGATTCTTAAAATCAGGGTGATCGGGTACACTGTTACTCTGATATAATTTAAGTGTTGCCCAATATAATTCAATAGCGTTGTTGTCATGCAGCAGTGATTGTCGCCTTCATTTGTCGAATTTAGATATTCGTCAAAGTTGCGTGGAATGGCATTATTTGTACAATATGCCCCAAGCCACAAACGATGTACTCTTCTAGATTTTCCCTCCAGTTCTTCACGTGTGATGACAGTTGGAAGCTGTCTCAATTTACGATAGCCAGTGGCAAGGCGCGACGCAGCAGTATTGGTGTCCAGTGTAGACGATGGCGTGAGAGGTTGCTCTTATTAACGTATGGGTTCTTTGGGGCGGCCATCGTGGTAGTATTGTTCGCTCGCTTTTTTCGCTTTCGCTCGATTCGTGCGATTCGTTCGATTCGTTTTAGATCTCCTCTCCCGCCCTTTCCCCTCTCTCTTTATGTCCGAAAGAGCTCGTTTTGCAAAACGAGATACCCACGTTTTGCAAAACGAGGGTATGGGGAGACACGTGATGTTTTTACTGTGACAGATAATATAGTGACTCCGGAATAACCTCCCATGCCGTCCAGAAGTCACTAGGCTGTGACTTTGTTAGACGAATAGGGGGAAAAGAATAGGGTTTTGGCGATAGAAAAAATTAACCTCTATTCGACCCCCAACATGACAACGTTGAATTGCTCGAACAGCGAATAGCCCAATAGAGCAATAACAATTTAGTCTACCTTTAAACATCCAAAGATGAAATGTTGTATGTAATTGAATTTAGTTGTAGAATGAAGGTCTTGATGTGAGCATGTAAAAATTAGCATGTAAAAATTAGCACCTAAAAATAACATACAAATAAATATTATTACATCGCGACCATGACCATTTCCACCGCATCATGTCATTGTCATCAATTGTGAGTGCCACTATTGTGAATTGTGAGCACCGCTCTCGTTGTCATAGAGTTGATTGTCACGTTGGTTGCATTCTCCATTGTGAGAACATTTCCAACATCTAAAGTGGCTGTCTGCTTGTTGCGCGATGTGTTGATGTGTTGGTGCGCATGTCATGATTGTTTGTGGTGGAATTGTATGGTAGATGGTCACGATTGTCATGGTGAAATGGTGGTTTGGTGACAAAAAAAGCTATTGGTCTATTCTCTATTCGCTATTCGACCCATCGAATAGCACCCTCTATTGGTCTATTCGATTTGCCAAAACCGAATAGAGAATAGAGATTGGCTATCTGTTGGCCTATTCGAGGGAGCAAAGTCATAGATTTTTGGCGAAAAGACCGATAGAACTTTTCAGCGATAAAAAAACCTATTCTCTATTCTCTATTGGCCCAACCAAGTCACAGCCTAATAATCATAAAGGGGAGACATACAACATATCCCCATCCTTTTTTATGCGGTGCAATAGTTGCACCATAACTAGCTTTCTCCATCTTAATCCTTGTAGTGCAATTATTGCACCATAAGGAGGACAATTCCTACATGCCTACGTGTAAAAGAAATACAAAAAGCGTCTCATTTGCCCTCAGGCAGTGAGTTTGTTTGGCAAATAGCAAATAACAAATAGCATTTAAGCGAATTAAAAGTAATTCCTCCTGTTTGACCGTGACAGTTGTGAGTTTGTTGTTTCACACAGCCAGATAGACATCGGCAAATAGTCCCCCCCCCCCCCCCCCCCCCCCCCCCCCCCCCCCCCCCCCCCCCCCCCCCCCCCCCCCCCCCCCCCCCCCCCCCCCCCCCCCCCCCCCCCCCCCCCCCCCCCCCCCCCGATCCCCTCGATCGATCAGTCTCGGGAGATCTCAAGATCGCGAGGATTCCCTCAGGATCGGATCGCGGATCACCCCCCCCGGATCAGATCAAAGATCCCCCGAGATCAACCGATCAAGAATCAAGATCCCCCCCCCCCCCCCCCCCCCCCCCCCCCCATCCCGCCCTCCCCCCATCCCACAAGGTCCCCCCATACAGCACCTTAGGATGTGCCCTATTTTTTGAGAATCGCTCGAAAACAAATAGTTAACTAAGATTTTAAAATGTTTTGCTATTTATTTGTCTATTCCCCCGGAGTGAACAAACACATGATTTTGGTCTCAAAAATAGGCGAAATAATCCCCCAAGAAAACTATCTGTTTGTTTGCCCAACAAACTCACAGCCTCAAAAGGGTAATTTCGTTTTGGCATCATTATTTGGCTAGAAATAACTTAGGCACTCATTTTTGGTCTCTTAACACTAGAGTGCTAAGGCATAAGTAATACCTTAACCCTCCAACGGAGTTTCCCCTTAAAGACCTTAACTTGTGCAAGATCAAATAAGTTGTTTTTCTGTGCAGGATCTTCACAAAAAGTTCCCCATTAAACCGTCCCCCCCCCCCCCCCACACATTTTTTCAGTAACGAGATTCCACTCTTGTGATTTGGAAGATAATGGGATGTTTGTTAACAACGAACAGAGCACTATCCCCAGACTGTCAAAAACTCTTGGGACACAGAGGAAATGTTAGGTACAAATGGCCGAACAAGCATAGGAATCGACAAAAATGATTTGAAATTCATTCTTGGTAGAAGACATGATGGCTGTGCTAGATGACGAGATGGCTGCTCTAGATGGATGATAAAGTAATAAATCGAATAGTTGTTATGAAGTGGTCTAAAAAGGGCCAAATTTTTGCAAGGAATTCAGATGGCCGCATCAGAATGTCCACGAAACTGACCAGAACATGATGAAACAAAAAGGTCACTTTAAAAGTTAACTTGTGCCAAATCCTATAAAAAGTTGCCATTGGAGGGTTAAAGAAGTTGTACCAGAAAAACACCGAAAAAAGTTGGACACCAGACAGCCAGGTGCCACACACCATTGCCATCTCTGGACCCCCCCCCCATGTCTTCCATGACAAAACTCAACTATTCCTGTCACTGTTTCCCCTCCAGTTCTCGGCTCCCTGATGGACTTTTTCAACGAAACCTTCACCATTCTCTTCCTCTCACTTCCAGTGCACATCTAAGCGACATTTGAATCCAGCCATAAGTTCCAATTGGATCAGGACTTATACCATTTGTCACACTCATGACATCCATGCTGATAACTATTCATGTCACTGTTTCCTCCTGTTCTCGGCTCCCTGATGTACTTTATTCAACCCAAAACCTTCACCATTCTCTTCCTCTCTTCAGTGCACATCTAGCAACATTTGAAATCAGCCGTAGAGTCCAATTGGATCAGGAGTTATACGATTTTCCTGCCACACTCGTGACATCCATGCTGATAACTATTCATGTCACTGTTTCCTCCGGTTCTTCCCTCCCTGATGGACTTTTTCAACCAAAACCTTCACCATTCTCTAACCTCTCTTCAGCGCACATCTAGCAACATTTGAATCCAGCTGTAAGTTCAATTGGATCAGGAGTTATACCATTTTCCCTGCCACACAACTCGTGACATCCAAATGCCCTGATAACTATTCATGTCACTGTTTCCTCCGGTTCTCAGCTCCCTGATGGACTTTTTCAACCGAAACCCCCTTCACCAATTCTCAATTCCTATCTTCAAAGTGCACATCTAGCAACATTTGAAATCAGCTGTAAATTGAATTGGATCAGGAGTTATACCATTTTCCCCCACACTCGTGACATCCATGCGGATAACTATTCATGTCACTGTTTCCTCGGTTCTCGCTCCCTGATGGACTTTTCAACCAAAACCTTCACCATTCTCTTCCTCTCTTCAGTGCACATCTAGCGACATTTGACTTCAGCCGTAAGTCCAATGGATCAGGAGTTATACTATTTTCCCTGCCACACTCGTGACATCCATGCTGATAACTATTCATGTCACTGTTTCCTCCTGTTCTCAGCTCCCTGATGGACTTTTTTCAACCAAAACCTTCACCATTCTCTTCCTCTCTTCCAGTGCGCATCTAGCAACATTTGAACTTCAGCCGTATAGTCCAATTGGATCAGGAGTTATACCATTTGTCCCTGCCACACTCGTGACATCCATGCTGATAACTATTCATGTCACTGTTTCCTCTGGTTCTCGGCTCCCTGATGTACTTTTCAACCGGAAACCTTCACCATTTCTCTTCCTCTCTTCAGTCCAGCACATCTAGCAACATTTGAATCCAGCCGTAAGTTCAATTGGATCAGGAGTTATACCATTTGTCACTACCCATGACATCCATGCTGATAACTATTCATGTCACTGTTTCCTCCTGTTCGGCTCCCTGATGGACTTTTTCCCCTCAAAACCTTCACCATTCTCTTCCTCTCTTCAGTGCACATCTAGCAACATTTGAAATCAGCTGTAAATTGAATTGGATCAGGAGATATACCATTTTCCCTGCCCACTCGTGACATCCATGCGGATAACTATTCATGTCACTGTTTCCTCCGGTTCTCGGCTCCCTGATGTACTTTTTCAACCAAAACCTTCACCATTCTCTTCCTATCTTCAGTGCACATCTAGCGACATTTGACTTCAGCCATATGTCCAATTGGATCAGGAGTTATACCATTTTCCCTGCCACACTTGCCTTGTTCGTGATGATAACTATTTATGTCACTGGACATAGACAACAAAGGCATTATTTAGACAACAAAGCCATCATTTAGACAACAAAGCCGTCCTTGCATTGTCTTGATTATGGAAGAAAGAGTTCTTTCGTGCCTCAAAAAAACAAGACTCATTAAGAGTCTTCCACCTGCAATAAGAAGCTGTGTTGAAGATGATGGATGGCAAATTGTCATGCCCAGAAATACCTCTTCATGTACTATTATGACAGAAGAAGAATTCCTCAACAAGTATGCAAGAAATGGATTTTGTCAAACTAACAAAGAGATTGAATCTAATATGAGCTCACATTTAAATTGGTTTGGGCTGGATCATGATCAAATACTTTCATGTCACTACTGAATTGTGAAGTAGCTGAGAAACTAAGAGAGCATCTTTCTGAACAACTTGTTAAGGATGGGAAGCAACCTGTTAGAACAGTTGCAGAACTGTACAAAGTCATAGCTACTTTCCTAATTGAAGTCGGTTCCGCCTCTCTACTCCAGTTGCATATAAACGGTTTCTCCTTCCTATTGAAAAGTCAGAAAACATTATGCTGACATCACAATCAAGATTTGCTGACATCATTCCTTGCATTCATGGCTATGACGTTTTAGGTAGAAGTGGTAAAGATGCACTTGAGGATACATGGATGCAAGATAAAAATCGATTGAGAAATCTTGAAGACTTGGAAGAGAAAATGTTTGCACCTTCAATCAAACTTATTATGAACAAGAGAAGCGGTGAATTGGTATTAGATGATGAGCTAATAGGCTCTCATTCTAGTGATGCAGAATGCAAGACTTTGAGCTATCATAAAGCTGGGAAAGAGGGGCCTGTTGTTGATGCCATTGCAGATTCTCATTTAGGATGCATTCTTGGGATGCATTTACATGTAAAGGGTGAAACTGAACTCTCTAACGTAATGAGTTTGGTTAACCACTTTCCAACACTTCTCTCCTCAAACCACAATGTCTCAATCAAGTTTGACAGGGGATATGGCAGAATGAAGATGCTTCAAACAGTGGGACTTAAAGGATACCGGATGACCGCTGTTGCAAGCACTGTAGGGTCAAATCATCCATTCATTACTTCAAAAGAGGCCAAGGATTACATTGAAAAGATGGAGTCAAACAGAGATAAGGACAAGAATTTGAAATTAGGAATATTCAAGGATTTTGTGTTTGAGGGTTCACCAACTGCAGGGGCTCAAATGACTCATGCAAAGAAGGACATTGATCTGCGTGAGAGTGATGGGGCAAAATGTATGGTGTATGCTTTGCAATTTGTGATGTGTTTGATAAGAAAGAGGCAGTGAAGGATATTCGCTTCTTCAACACTGGTGGATCAATCAATGACCACACAGCAAATCTCTGGATAGCTATTCGCAAAACTGACTTTGGAATAAATGGGAATCATCACTTCTTGGAAAGAAAAATATCCCCTGCCCATAAAAAGGCTAAGAAGACATTCTAAGTAACAGTTGTGGATCATTAACAGTAGGACAACACACAGGTGATTGGTTTCTATTACAACGTTTTCATTTTACAGGCATGGCATTCCTTTTCCTTTACTCCAACAATGAGAATCATCTTATTTTCCTTATTATGCTTTGTAAACTATCACAGGAACTCTTAGAGCGACTGTGGACGAAGCATCTGTATCCACAGATGAACAGAAAATGCAGCAGTTCAGAGCATGTGCAAAATCATGGTTTGGGAGACATCAATCCACAGAATATATGCAGCAAGGATCACGTAATGAAACATTTATTGCTTAAAGATTGGTACAACAACCTTGGGTTAGCAGTATATTTGATGTCGGTTTGCTGCAGTCCAAACGTGGAGCTAAATGGATAGCAGTATCACCAGATGCCATTATTTTGGCGGAATTGCCTCATGAATCTGATGAGAACGAAAAGCAGGTTCTCTTTGTAGAGATGAAAACTAGGCAAACAGGAAAGACCATATCTGGAGCAAAAGAAGTGGTGAAGAATAATGGTGAGCTTGTATTTTGCAAGCATGATGATGCTATCTTTAAAGGTTGTGTGCCAGCTTCAAATAGGAATCAGTTGTTGCATCAGTCGATGGTTACAAATCTGAAGTATGGGCTGTTTGTCACGGCAGTAGCTTTTGATAATGTGTCAGAAGTCATCCAGTACGTAGTGGTTGCATTCAGCCATGACAATAGAGAGGATCACTACATGTTGCTCAAAACAGTGGGCGAACCCCTTGTTGGTTGGCTTACTTAACAAACAGTTATTATCCCACGTTTATTTGAAAAAAGGAGACTGTCCAGCTTGGATGTCAGATGAAGATATCAATGATTGCATCAGCCATTACCCCATGTGGTCAGCATTGTACAACCAAATAGTGCTGTCTGGAAGGAATGATGACACTAGTACAACTGATGATGAAGTGAATCCTGATGTATGCATGTTTCACCCTATGAATCCAATATCCAATCAGTGCATTCAAGCACTACCAGCAATTTGATTACAACAGATCAAAGTGGGATTGGACAAGAACACTAAAATGTCTGATCATGTGTTCATGTTGGTACTCAAGGTTTCTTTTGAAGCTCATTATATTTTAAGGATGATTTGTGGGGTGGTGGTAAATACTTGGAGACTAGCTCAGGCAAGAAGAATTGTTCAGTTCCTAAAAGAGAATAACTAAGATAATGCTAGAGCAGATCCAACTGTTGCACAGATGAGGAGGCAGTGCAAGAATTTGACTGTAAATGATTTTGTTCTGCAACTTGGCATTGACACATTGAAATTCTTGCAATCATCCCGGTACCGTCAGTACAACACCCTGACACAGAATCTATTTGTGAATGTATCAGCTGAAGATCAACTGACAGAAGATTTCAAGAAGTTTAAGGAGGAGAATCCTTGGCCAGTGAAAAGATGCAAAGTGGAAGTATTCTCAGAAAACTCAACCTTAACAAGACTATGGAAATTTTCCAGTTCATCATATCAACACAGGAAAGTTAATGTCAATGACACTGATCCAACAAAGAATAGGAAGAAATGTGCTATGTGCAAACGAGAATATGAAGTACCACCAGACAAGTTTCATGTGTAATGTATGTGAAGTTCCACTTTGTGCTCGTCCATATGGAAAGCGAAAAAACAATGAGTCATGCTTTCAGTTGTGGCATAATGAAGAATATTTGATGGATGCACATAAACAGGCTCATGACAGCATCATCAGAGCTAAGGCATCAGCTGATGACAAGTTGGGAGATGACAATGATGAGTCATCAACTCATTCAGTTGATGATAGAGACTTACAGCAAGTTCCAGCATTGCCTAGGATTGAAGCGGACATAGATTCTCAGGAGGTTCCTGAATTGCCTAGGATTGAAGGGGACATAGTGTCTCAGCAGGCTTCTGAATTGACTAAGATTGAAGGAGTTTGATAACATCATAGAGACGGGATAGTTATTGTGAAATGTTGTATTGAAGGGCGGTGAGAGGAATGTGATAGTTATTTTGTGTTATGTGTTTATCAGGAAGGAGGTAATTTAAATATCAACACAATTTTTTGTTATAACAGTAAATTCCAGAATGTGTGCTTTCTCAGCATTGTATGAAGGAATTGGTTCACAACAAATGGTGCAATGTTTGCACCGTAAGAAAAATCAGGAATTTGACCAAAGTGTGCTTGCAAATATTGCAACAGTAGCTGGGGTGTGGATATATCCCCATCCTTTTTAACCTCACACAATGCACACATGGTGGACGGTGGGCAGCAATTGAGCAAACATGGCAGGAAAAGTAAATAGGGGAAGTCGTCAAGATAATATGGTATGGTACAATACCATACCAATATTTTTTGTGAGTGTGATAAAAAAGAAAAAAGCTAAAAAGTTACGCCAGGGATTCTTAAAACTGATATTGTAAGTACCAGCAAGTTGTATCTTTTGAGAGTAATGTATGGTATGGTAGGTACCATACCGTACTCTGACACAGTATGATACCATATTGTACTCTGACACACAAAAAACAACTAGCATTCCTGTACGGTACCGAAGTCAAGCCACATGCATAGATGGTGTTAAGACATGTTGAAGTTCAGGCCTTCCAAGTGAGAAGGGCGCCTGTTCAAAACAAGAAGCTCCAATCAATGATAGGCTCTTCAGGGTCTTTTCTTGAAGGGTCATCCACGATCCCAGAAGAGGATTGTTAAACCAACATGGCAGATGGGTCTGATCAACCATAAGATTGAGACCCGTCACTGCTTTTCTTGCTCCCTCCTCCTGATCTTGCCCCGTTCTCAATGCCCCAATGTCTGACGACTTCCCCAACTCTCGCCTGACTGGTTTCAAGCCCTCTCGGCCGCCGTCTCTGGCGCCCCTTCCACTGCGTCTGGACGCGGTGGGTAAGACGGTGAGTTTACTACCACGCGCTTACCCGCTGTTGGTTTTTCTCTCTACCCGGTGGGTACCTCCCACTCAACTTTCCTGGGAGGATGTGCCTCGTGGACATGATACACCTTCGAATTCTCTTCCTCCGGGATCTTTTGATGAGGAGGCTTGTGTCTCGGCTCTCTCACGCTTGATGATGGCTGTCAATGTGGATCCGGAAGACCCATTCTCCTCCCTGCCTTCGAGCTAAGAACTGTTACTCCTCCTGACAAAGGTGCCACCTTTGTCACCCCAAAGGAGCCAAACTACCTTCCCCTTGATCTAAATTTCCTGAAGATTTTCAATCGCACCCCCAGCGCCACGAGATTGTCAAGCTGATGTCCCAGAAGGTTCCCAGATCAGATGCCTGCTCTTTGTTTTGCTTCTTTGGGGATGTGACCTCGATCTGTGGAGGGCGAGTTCGAAAGGACGAGTCCGGCATGTGTGTCAAGTCACGCCACGCTTGCTCCATCAAAGGACATCTCCAAAAGAAGGCCTGAGGATCCGGGCCTTGGTGTGCATCACCCATTTATAGGCACATAAAAAACTCGCCAAAAAATCTCTCACACCATGGACACAAAGGTCTGTCCGCACTCTGTTCTCAAGTGACATCACACCACCACCTTTTCCCCGCCCCGTCCCAGCCCCTTCCCAGCCCCGTCCCTGCCCGTTCCGATCTGTCCCCATCTGTCCCTCGCCGTCCCGCCCGCCTCCGCCCGTCCCTGCTCCGTCCCCGCCCCTGTACCTGCCCCGTCAGTTTTTTTCTTTGTCGTCCCTGCCCGTCCCCACCCCGTCCCTGCCCCGCCCATGCCATGTCCCCGCCCGATCCGTTTCACACATGCACTGGAACTGCTTGACGGACTCATGCAATCGCGCCACGCCACTTCTCACTTGCCAAAAAATATTGCCACGCCCCACCCACCCGGATCCTCCTGGAGTGTGTTAGACCACGCCCAAGCCTCCGGAGGCGCTTACTTCATCAAGTACAGCCGCAGGGGTGGGCTGTTCACATTGCTCCCTCGGTACCTGCTCCGGTAGGTGACTCCTGCCTGATTCTTTAGAGGTACCGCTCTCAACAGGCTGGTGTAGACACCTGGTCGGCCCTCTTCCGACTGTCTTTGGAAAACGCTAAGATACCTCAAGATGACTTGAAGGGGCTAGATGAAGCCAACACCCAGTTGACATCAACGAAGATGTATCCGATGACTTTCAAATCGGGAAGGAAAAAACCCCGACTCTCCTCTCTTTTAGCCCCGTCTTTGGACTTACCATCACTTGTCAAGAAACACACCCATGCAATGTCCTTGTTTTAGACTCGCGCTCCAGGAGGACGAACAACGCCTATACACAATGGAAGCGGTGGTGGGAGAGGCCCCCGAGGATGCTCCACAGTCTTCCCTCCGTGCAGGTCTTGACAACTTAAGGCAAGGTTAACACTCAAGATTGCACGCTTCAGCGAATCACCCAAATCCCTCTCACCGTCTGCCCCTCTCCCAATCTAAAGGGGTCATCATCATCAAACCAAGAACTGTCTCACTTGCAGTGAGCTCAAAAACCTTCCGCAGGTCTCTTCTGGAAATCATTTCACTAGTTCAGCATGATGTCGTGCCAGAGAACTGTAGGGTTCCTGTCCCTTCCTCAGGACCTTGAACAGCGATTCACCCCACTCCACCCTCTCTTCACTCTGAACTAAGCGCCATCAAAGCAACCGTGTCGGTCGTAGAAAAGAGGGTAGAGGTCTCTTTTGAGGGTTTCACCTTCAAAAATTGACTGCAAGCAGTTCCTGACTCAACATTCTCCCAGCGGCCAGACTGCAATTTATCACTGCATGAGCACCCTGAACTCTCTCCTCCAAGCCATCGGTGATGAGGTCGTCATGGAAAAGGATTCATTGCTCAAAGAACTCACCCAACATAAAACGGGGAAAACAGTTGCCCAGTCCTGCACCCTCGCACAACCTCAAATCTCGGACTCCTTCCTTCCTGGCTCACTCCAAAACCTCGAATGACGACCCTTCAAATGTCGACCCCAAGACAGCCATGTCCAGTTTTGAGACTTGGGACAAACTGGATGGGATCACTGGCATCTTCCCCAAGCTCTTGCTGCTTATCGGTCCACACTCCCAACCCTTGAAGAGAGCATCAAGACTACTTGTGAAGGGCACCCAGCCGCTACCATGGTCTTCCTCGACATGCTTTCAACATCCTTTCTTTTCATGGAAAAGTGGTTCTCCAAGACCTCAACTTTTTAACTCCGGACTCTGATGAACACCTACCAGGGACCCTTGTTTTTGGCCAAGCAAAACGGTCCACGTGGGAGCTAACGAAGATCTTGACAAAGGTACTCTTTGAGGAGCTCTTAAAGGCCTCAGCCTGCGCACGAGCAGCGCCACCAACGACCCTTTTCACTTAACTGCTGGTGCTCTGGCCCTCTATCCAGCTCCGTGCTGTGATGAAGGCCTTCAAGGAACATGACTTTGAAGGGCATCCCGGCGTCCAGCCTAAGGTCCTCGACTACCCGGGGCGAAAGACCTAAATAGCCCAAATCAATAAACTTTCACAACAAAGGAAGTATAAACACTTCACTTCACAAAAAGTGTTGTCTCGAGAAGACATGAATCGTTTTTCACAGAAAAACACTTCACATCACAAGAAGTACTTCCCAAGAAAGTGCTTCACTTCACAACAAGTCTTCCCCCATAGAAACACTTGATGTTACAGATAAGTTTTCACAGTTAAAACTTCACAAATAGTCAATTGTGACACAAATCGATTTACCATGAAAATTTTATGTTAAAAGCATGAGGACTGATAGTTTACAGTCCTCATTCTCACCCAATTAAAAAGCTCATAAAAATAATTTCCAATCAGCTGGAATACCGCTTTTTCTACTTCTTTATCTACAACTACTTTTTACCTACTTCCGGCTTAGGTCACTATCGATTACGATAGCCAAACTTGGTAAGTTCATTGCACTAGCACACAAAGAAGGCTCTCCCGTGACCCACAGGCGGTCGAGAAAAACAAATTTTTACCACACAGAGTACTACGTTCGTCACACACCACCGTGCAAATGACTTCTTCCTCAGCCCTCCAAGGAGTTCCTACAAGAAACGTTTTTGGAAACCAGTCTAGGGGAGAAGCTACGATCCATGTCCTCCGTGAAGCTTCCTGAAGGGACTCAAATGGGTTGAGTGCGAACGTGGCGTCAGAGGAATGAATTCCCCCATCGCTACATTCCTGAGCAGGATCCCATGCAGAATTCCCTTGAGAAGATTAAAAAGACCACCTACTTCAAGTTGATTCTTCCCAACATGGGGAATAAGTTAAAGGTGGAAGTATGGGCGTCCTGGACTCCCGAGCAGTTCTTACTGCATGTACGCTCCGCAATTCATGCATGCAAGCAAATGGGGCTTGACACGAGCTTCGCCGAGGTGGAGAGGGCTGTGGAGACAGCTAAGCTGGATGCTGAGATTGTGGAGGGGGAGTACGCGCAATTGCGCAACTCCAAGAAAAAGAAGAAGGGCAGTGAAGGAGATGCGCCCGGTACGACCACCAAGGCTGTGTCGCCTGCCCTAGCTGAAGCAAAGGCCATATGCGACAAGGCCCTAAAGGCTCTAGAAGCCACAAAGCCTCGCCGTCATAACAGCAGTAGCGAAGCCTTCGAGCTGTATGGAAACCTCCTCTCCCATGAGGCCCAACCACCGTGAGAGAAAATCATCAAGGCCCAAGTGACTCGCGCTCCTTGGGAAGACATCAAAGGAGTCACACACATGGAGACTCCCACCAAATCTTAGGACTCGTTTCACAAGTGCGTCATGTTCCACCTGTTGCAGGTGTTCCGTCATGACGCGGGTGAGGCCCTCAAGTACTACATAACCAACATGTTGAAGAAGCCCAACCAGGTCTTGATACGTCAGTTTTTTGTCCAAGTGGAACAGCTCAATAGCTCCCTTGAGACATTGCCCTGCCTGTATTACAGCCCAAAGGCAAATCAGGCTACTAAGAAAGTATTGCCCTTGGATGATGCCGACCTCGCGACTCACTTGTTGTGCATGTGTCTAGCCAAGTGGCAGACCCAATACAACTTGACTGAGAATACCACTCTGGTCAGCACTATGGCCCTTCTCTTGGTCCTAGAGAACATCAAGAATAATGCGGAACTCCATGCAAAGCCTTCCAGCACGATCAAAGCAAAGGGGGCTGATCAAAAGCGCAAAATGGAGTCGATGGACTCCCGCATCCCCAAGAAGCCCAAGAAGGTGGGCTGGACTGACAAGCACTGTGTGCTATGCAAGAAGCATGGGGGGCTGCACAGAAGTCACAACACCTGTGAATGCCGCCGTTATAACAAAGACGGTACTCCGATCAAGAAGAATGGGGGTGCATGTAAGCCCCATTCAAAAGAAAGGAAGCCAGTGTGAACTTCGCCCAGATAGTTTGGGCGGAGTTGAAGAAAGCACTACGCAAGAAGTCTAGCAAGCACAAGAAACGCCGTGACTTGGAAAGCGACAGCGACTCCGACAAAAGTTCTTGAAGGCGTGGGTCGGATAGCACTGGGGAATTACATACTTGTAAGAAACGTAAACTAAATACTGCAATTGACAGTTATACTACCCCCAGTCCGAGTAAAGCTATCCAAACAAATAAAAGTAAAAAATAAATTGACTGTAACCAAAGAGAAGACGTCAAAAATATCTTGTTCCAAAACAGAAAAGTCTGAATTAAAAATTCAAGACAATTTAGAGACTACGACCTCAAATATTTCAAAAAAAATCTTATAACAAAAACAATGTCAGTAGTAAAACAAAAGCCACTGATGATAGTATTAAGACTCCCAGTGCAAACCATAGTCTCAAGCAACCAGGACAAGTGGTTGCATCCCACACCAAGGACCGCCTCGGTGTTACGGCACAAATAGCCATCATGGAACCAGCGACTGAAAGTCAATCCTCCAGAGCATACAAACAACCTCTGAGGAGTCGCCCCAGTAACAAAATCAAAGTCCTATTGGACTCTGGGTCTGATGGAGACCTTATTTTCCTACCAAAAGGAAAAGACAAACCCTTTCCCTACCTGACTAGGCAG